>RJWT010017968.1:0-19108 GCA_004365215.1 Cuniculus paca
CAAAGCATGTCACATGCATGTAGGAAAATACTACACTGAAACTCAATATTTTACAACATTAACAGGCACTAATAAAAACATATTCTTAAGAAATCAGCTCTACGTGAATCGAAGCCTGAAAGGCAAAAGGTAAAACTGAACTTTGCAGAAGACAGGAGGGTACCTTCTTGGACCCTGGAACTAAGACGGATTGCTTAAACAAATGAAAAGGAAAAAAAGCAAAGTCACTTACACCAAAATGAAGATTTTCTGTCCCCTCAAGGAGCCCCAGTGACACCATTAACAATAGTCTCGAAAGCATGCTGTTGAGCAAACAAGCAAATCATAGACTGTGCGTGTGGCTTAATCCATTTACATAAATCCAGAAATAATGAGGCCAAGCAGTAGGTTGGTTAGGGCTGAAGCCGTCAATAAAAGCCACAAAGTGTTTAGCACAAACTGCAGAAGCGAGAGCTACTTTGGGTAGAGGGGGAGCTCACAGAGGCTTTTAAGGACCATTAGTGTCACCTCTGTTAACTGAGAGGTATTACTTTTTTGTTATTCTAAAGCCGTATGTCTTGGTCACTTTCTTGTGGCTGGGACAAAATACCCAATACCCATAGTTTAAAGTAGGAGAGATTTCCTGTGGCTCACAGTTTTAGTCCATGGTGGGCTGGCTCCAAGGCGGGAATAGGATGGCCAAGGGGCATAACAAACGGAAAGGTGCTCAACCCCTGCAGACAAAAAGCAGAGACACAGGAAGGAGCTGGGAAGTGAAATGAACTCATCCAGGTCATGCCCTCATGTCTCACCTCTTCAGATCAGGCTCCACCTCCCAACAGCAGGTCAACCAGGAAGGCACTCTTGTGTCAGCCCTGAGCTCACCCCTGTGGTCCAATCACCTTCCAACCAGATGATGTTTGCAGGGGACATTTTAGATCAAAACTTTAACACCACTTACACATGTTTTATATATACTTTGTGCAATATATTGCACAGTTTTATAAAATTAACTTAACTGGCCTGTATATTCACTATACAGATAGTCCTTGACTGAATACTTTTTGCCTCTACAATGGTGCAGAAGCAATACACGTTCAGTAGAAACTGCACTTTGATTTGACTTCCGAGCTTTGCCTGGGCTAATAATGCACAGCACAGTCTCCTGTGCTGCGCAGGGCAGTGATCATGCTGCCCTGTGTTCACCAGGGAAAATAACTAGGACTCTGTAGTGTGTTATGTTGCTGAGCTGTGGTTCATGATGTATTAGATGCTTTGGCATTGGCTGTGGCTCTGGCTTTGGTTTTTCAGGACTGAGGATAGAACTCAAGGCCTTGCCCACGCCAGGCAATTGTTCTACCACTGAGCTGCACCTCCAGCCAAATGCTGGGGCAGTACTGGAGTGCACTACCCCAGACCTTTTTATTTTTTATTTTGAGATGCATCTCACTAAGTTACCCAGGCAGGACTCAGACTTGCAATCCTCCTGCTTCAGCCTCTTCTGCTGCTGGGATTACAGGCATAGAGCACAGTGTCCAGCTCTAGATACTTTACTTACAATGTTCTCCACATCCTATAGGTGTATCAGGATACAACCCCATCATGAGTTGAGCAGATTCTGTATATTGTTTGAGAATAAGAATATATAAATAAAGAATATATAAATGGTCCTTCTCAACTCTTAAAAAGAAAACAAGCAACTGGGCAGGGGGAATTCGACCGCGAAGCGTTGTTAACTCAGCCAGTGCCCCGTGAGTCATGTTCAAGAACATAAGAGCATGTGTGTGCTGAACATGAATAAAAGCCACAGAAGGATGAAGCAGGCACTAAATATTCATGGTGCACTAAATATGCATGAGCAGACTGCAATACTGAGTATTTGTTCCGGTAGACCCAGGAGCTACTTAATATTTGTGAACTCTTAAATTGGACGCTGGCTGGTGCCACCCATGCCCCCTTTGTCCTCTTCAAGATAAACACTGTAGGTGTCCCCTGGGGCACTGCAGCCCCTGCCCAGGCCCTCCTGTTCACGGGACACCAGCAAAGGAAGCATTTGTCCTTGGCCCCTGGCATTCTCTGTTGGTTGGGCTTATCCTCAGCTCTGTCCTAGCAATTCATCACTAGCCAGAATTGAGTCTGGACATGGGGACACAGCACACCAGGATTCAGGGATGTGGGCTTCTGCCCCCTGCACCCATCTCTTGCCCTTTGCCTCTCTTTCTTTGTTCAATTTTTCATTAAGTTGTGTACACTGAGAATCTTGTGTGGTCCATAATCCTCAGCTGGGAGACTGAGGAAGCACACTGCTTCCTGCAGACATGACCCCACTGGCCAATGTCATTGTCTGCAAGACCCCACACCAAGCTAAACATAGGGACAGGGTGTTTCTAAAAGAACAAAAGCCAGGCATCCCTCATGCACATGTTGGGGAAGCCTGGGACAGAGTTCCAGGTCACACCCCAGCCTAAGGGTGGATGCAAAAGAGGTCCTTGAGGTCACTCTCCCCCTCTAAAGGCCATGGGGAAGGAAGCATGAGAAAAACTTAAGAGTGGGAGTTCACAGAAGGCATAAAGGAGGAACTGAACACCACCAATTTAATTGCGATGTGGCAATAAGAAAGGAAATATAGTTCTTGGTCAAAACACAAGAAAGAATTATCAAGATCCTACAGAGACAACAGAGAATCAACTTCTTGATACTTGTACTTCTCCGGTCCATGCAGAAATTCACACAGAGCCCAAAGATCGGCATCTACCAGAGGCCCCTGGGGGCGGGCTTACTGAGTGCACAGAAGGGCACACAATTATCTTGTCACAAGTGTGCACGCAGACAGCTTGCACAGCCGCCACAGTGCGGGGGAGGAGAGTGGCTCAAGGACCTCGGTCCTCAAGCACAGGCTCTGCTCCTCACTCTCTGCTCGCTAAAAGAAAGGGCTACTTGTTAGCTTGAAACAGGAGCCAGAAGGAGTCCAGGGCTGGGTACCTGATACTGACAGCAGGTGACAGAGAAAATAGACAATGCACAGGGAGCTTTGAAACATACCTATCCTTTTGAAATACTTGCGAAATACACATTTACTATATAACTCCTGTTTGCATGCATATGCTTTATAATACATATGTGACATGATACATGTTATATCACATACTATACATAGCATATGTCACATTCAGTATATCATATATAGATACATATATAAAATATGTACTGTTATATGATATACATTATGTTTATAGTACTACAAAATATATATAGGTATATGATATGTAATTCATATATAATATAATCCACATTATATGTAGTACCTGTAATATCATGTGCCACATATCTCTATTATGATATATGACATACTACATGCTATTATTACATGAGATTAATTACATACATAATAATATGAAATACCTATTTAATATCACAAAGTTTTTAGCAATAAAAATAGAGAACAGTTTAGTTCAAGGGAAAGGTAGGGAATCAATAACAGGAAAATCATGCAATGACAAGAACAGGTCAATATATTTCAATAATAACTCATATCACGAATGGTCTCAATTTGCCAATCAAAAGACACAGGCTGGCAGAATAAATTTTGAAAACTCAGTGGTATGCTGTATAGAAGAAACACACTTAGGCCAAAAAAAAACCTCATGGACTAAAAATCAAAGAATAGAAAACAATATTTCATGCTACAGGAACCTGAAAACAAGCAGGAATAGCTATCCTATTTTCAGACAAAGTGAACTTCAAGCCAAAACTGGTCAGAAGAGGCAAAGAAATTCACTACATATTGGTTAAAAGAAAAATTCAATGGGAAGAAACAACAATTAGTAACATATGTCCACTGAACAATGGCAAACTGAAATTTATAGGGCAAGTACTACTGGATACAAAAAAATTAGATAAATATAAACACAATTAGAATGGTGGACTTCAGTACCCCACTGTCACAGATAGATCAGCTAGATAAAAAAATCAATAAAGAAATATTAGAACTTGTCTTGGTTACTTTTCTCTTGTTGAGACAAAATACCTGACACCCAAAATGAAGGAAGGAAAGGTTTATTTCTTACAGTTTGGAGGTTTCAGTCTATACCCAGCTGGTTCCAAGGCAGGGTGGCATGGCTGAGGGGCAACTGTTCATAGTGGCTGCAAGAGGCAAGAGTAAACAGCGCAAAAGAGAGAAAACATGCTTCTTCCTTCCCTTATATTGCATGCAGACTCTACCCCTGGGCAGGTGCAGCACTCACACTGCTAATCCCAAAGCTAATCCCAGCACTAGACAATGAACCAATCACAAATGCTAGATTCAGCGGCCTCCATGACTACATGAGGCTTGGGGGGCCACCTAGACACAAAGTATAACAGAGTTGAACAAAACTTTTGAGCAAATTGATTTAATGAACACCTAAAGAATGTTCCACCCAACAACAGAATACCCATTTTTCTCAGCTGTACATGGAACTTCTCCAAATAGACCATACACTAGCCAATAAAGCATGCTTAAACAAATGCAAAAGAATCAAAATTATACAATCCATGTTATCAGATCAAAGCACGATGTAATTGTAGCCCAATGGCAAGAGAAACCATGGAAATCACACAATACACTCTTGAGTAGTCAGTGGTCACAGAAGAAACATTATAGTTTGTAGAATTAAACAATAATGACAGTAAAACACACCAGAACTTATGGGATGCAACAAAAGCAGTCCTAAGAGGAAAATTTATAGCTGTGAATGCCCACATCAGAAAAATAGAGCAAGCCTAAATAAATAACCTAATACTGCATGCACCTCATGGTCCTAGAAAAACAAAAACAATTCAAATCCAAGGTCAGTACAAGCAATAAAATTGTAAAGATCAGAGCATAAGTCAATGAAATTGAGTCTAAAAGACAATACAAAGAATGAATCAAAGAGACGGTTCTTCAAAAGAGTAAACAAACCCTTACCGAGTCTTAGCAAAAAAAAAAGAAAGACCCAAATCAATGCAATTAGAAATGAAAAAGATGTAATCATGACAGACACTCCTGAAATCAAGAAGATTGTTAGTAACTCTTATGCAAACTTGTATGCCAACAAACTGGAGAATTCAGAGGAAATGAATAGATTCCTACGTATATATGAGTTCCTAAAACTGAACCAACAAGATATAAAACCTCTGAATTATCCAATAATAGGTAATGAAATTGAAGCATTTTATTTATTTATTTATTTATTCATTTATTTTTGGTACGAGGAATCTAATTCAGTGCCTCACGCTTGCCAGGCAGGTGCTATGCCACTCAACTATATTCCCAGTCCCTGAAGCATTAATTTTAAAGACCTACCAACTAAGAAAAGTTCAGGTTCTGATGCATTCACTACCAAATTCTATAATAACTTCAGGGAAAATCTAATGCCAATACTCCTCAGACTCTTCAATGAAATTGAAAGGGAAGGAGTGCATTTCTGGAGATTAGCGAGTCATTTCTGGAAGTTAGCATTACCTCGATTCCAAAACCAAACAAGGATCCAACCAAAAATGAGAACTACAAGCTCATCTGTTTAGTGAACATAGATGCAAAAATCTCCAAAAAGATACTGACAAACAGAAAGCAACAAATCATCAGCAAGATCACACATCATGACCTAGTAGGATTTATCCCAGGGATGCAAGGATGGTTCAACATATGTAAATCAACAAATGTAATTCATCACATAAATAGAAGCAAGGACAAAAGTCACCTAATAATCTCAAAAGGTTCAGGAAAAGTCTTTAATAAAATTTAACATCCTTTCATGATAAAAAGTAAAATATGTATAGAAAGATCTTATCTCAATCTAATAAAGTCATTTAAACCCTTATGGTCTACTGCCAACATCATATTAAATGGGGAAACTGAAACCTTTCTTTCAAGCATCAGGAAAAAGAGTGGCCCACTATCACCACTCATATTTAAAATAGTGCTCAAGAGCAATTAGGAAAAAAAGAAAAAGAGGAAAGAAAAAAAAAAAAGAAAGAGATAAGTGTAAGAAAAGAACAAATCAAATTATCATCTTTTGCAAATGACATGCTCCTCCATGTAGAAGGCCCGAAAAAATTCACCAGAAGACTTTTATAAGTAATAACCAAATTCAGCAATGTAGTAGGATACAAAATCAACACACATAAATCAGTAACATTTATGCGCACTAATAATGAATCCACTGAGAAAGAAATTAGGAAAAACATCATTCACGATAGCACCAAGAAAAATTAAATACTTAGGAATTAACATTAAAAAGCAGGTAAAAGAATTCCATGGCAAAAACTATATAGCACTCTGTAAAAAAAAAAAATTGAAGAGGACATCAGAAAATGGAAAGATATCACCTATTCCTGGATAGGCAAGACCAATATAGTTAAAAATGGCCATACTTCCAAAATTGATATATAGATTTAACGCAATCCAAATCAACATTCCTGTAGCATTCTCCACAGAGCTAGAAAAAAGAATCTTAAAATTCATATGGAAGCAGAAGAGACCCAGAATAGCAAAAGCAATCCTGGGTAACAAGAGCAAAGCAGGAGGCCTCACAATCCCAGACTTGAAGCTACAGTGATAAAAACAGCATGGTACTGGCACAAAAACAGATGTGAGAATCAATGAAACAGAACAGAGGATGCAAAAAAAACTCCAAGAACATTCAATTATTTATTCTTTGACAATAGGACCAAAAACATTCACGAAAGGAAAGATAGCCCCTTTAATAAATGGTGTTAGAAAAACTAGCTTTCCACATAGGACTGTAGAGTCAATCTTCTGCATTTGGATAACCAGCTTTCCCAACACCAGTTTTTAAAGGATCTATGTTTCCTTCAGTGAATGTCAAGTACCCACATAGATCTCCAGACAGAGGGAGCTGCTCACCCACTTCTCCTCGAACGGGAGGATCAGAGCATTCACTGGACACTTGGTGGTCTTCCAGGAAGACAGCTGCTCTGCCTTGCAATTAGCCAAAAAACATACCCACTTATCTAAAAGCCCCACCTAGGAACACCCAGTTACTTCTTGATTATGAATAAAGAAGCAAAAATGACCAGACATCTACAGAAAACCCCAACATGAAAGACATGATACAAAAGTAACACGGAGGGCTGGGGATTTAGCTCAGTGGCCTAAGTGCCTGCCTGGCAAGCGTGAGGTCAGGAGTTCGATCCCCACTGCTGCAAAAAAAAGTAACATGGAAAAGGAAATTGGGAAAACCAGCAATAAGGTAGGAAACTTTACCCAAAATGCTAATTAATATTCGTATGGAGGCTAGAGAAATGCTGTATCCATAAAATAAGAACAGTATGCTAATTAAAAACGACCAAACGCTATTAAGGATGGGGAACAACGGATATTCATTCATTGCTAGTGAATGAACCAATATCCCCATGAAAACCTACTGCTGTGTGTAGAGTGACTTTTATTCATAATTGCCCAAACTGGAAGCAATCAAAATGTCTGTCAGAAATAGAATGAATGAACAAATGAGACACATCCATATGATAAAATGTTATTCGGCGATTTCTCAAAAAGATATCATCCATCAAGCCCCCAAAATACATGAAGAGACTTAAAATAAATGTTACCAAGTGGAAAAGGCCAGTGTGAAAAGAGTTCATACTGAGGATCCCAAATGTAGGACATTCAGGGGAAGGCAAAACTATAAAGACAGTTAAAAGCTCAGTGGTCACTGAAGCAGAGGGCATTTTTACGGCAGAGAAACCTCTGCATGAGTCTGTGCTGAGGGATATATCTGTGTATAAACCAGCTTTCCCATTGCTGGAATAAAATTCCCATACCCACAATTTTTAGGAAAGGCTTATTTGGTTCATGGTTGCAAGGGATTCAGTCCTTTGGGGTCAGCTGGCTTCAAGGCAGGAATAACATGGTGGAAGAGAGTGGTAAAGCAAAGCTACCTGGCAGTCAAAAAGCAGAGCAGGGAAACAGTGACAAAGAGGAAAGGACCAGGGATCAAATGCAGTACCCAAGGTCTTGCCAACATGACCAACCAGAACACACCCATAAATGTGCTTTACTAATCTGCAAGGTGTCTCTTTATCCAGTTGAGTTGACGGTCACCATTAATGGTCACAATTTGCTAAAACCTAAGGAACCATGCAGCACTGAGTGTTAACTGTGGGCTTTTAAAAATTGTAATATATGGATATTAGTTCATTCACTGTAATGAGTGCACCACACTAATGCAAGGTGTTAGCAACAGGGTATCTGGGCAGCAGAGGGTGGATTGTAGGAAAACTGTACAATTTGCTCAATCTTTCTACAAATATAAAGCTGTCCCAGAAAATAGACAATTGTGGTTTGTTTGTTGTAGTACTGGGTATTGAGCCTGTGATTTTCATACTAAGTTTCCTCCCTAGCCCTTAGGATTTCACTAAGTCTAGGATCAAACTTGCAATCCTCCTGCCTCAGTCTCCCTTATGCCGGGATTATAAATTTGTGTCACACACCCAACCTATTAGTTTTTAAATGACAGTTACAAAAAAAAAAATCAACCTAAACCTCACATGTTATATAAAAACTGACTCAAATGGATTATAGGCTTATTCATGCAATAACAAATTATAAAACTTTTTAGGAAAAAAAACAGGAGAAAACCATTAAGGCATCAGGCCATGCAAAAAGTTCCTAGACTTTCCACCAAAAGCATGATCCACGAAAGGAAAATCTGAGAAACTGGACCTTACCAAAATTTAAAAGTATGGCTTGCACAGGACCCTATTAATCAAATAAAGAAAAAAGCTACAGACCAGAAGAAACATTTGCAAGTCACCTATCCAATAAAGGACTAAAGTCTGAGGAAGATGGCTGTGAGTTCAAGGCCAGCCTGGGCTATAAAGTGAGTTCAAGGCCATCTTGAACTGCATACTGAAACTCTGTCTCACAAAGGAGAAAGAGAGAGAGAGAGAGAGAGAGAGAGAGAGAGAGAGAGAGAGAGAGAGAAAAGAAAAAAGAAAGAACTAGTATCTAAAATATATGAAGAACACTGAAAACTTTATATTAAAAAAAAAACACCCAGTTACAGAATGTGTAAAAGACATGAGCAGAAATTTCACCAAAAAAGATACACAAATGACAAGAATGTGTAATGATATTCTGTGTGAAATATTTTCCTCATCATTATCCATAAAAGAAATGCAATTCAAACCCACAATGAGATATGCTGTATACCTAGCAAAAATGGTTAAAACTGAAAAATAGTGATAAAGCCAGACACAGTGGTACGTGCCTGTAACCCCAGCTTTCAGGAGGTTGAGGCAGGAGAATTGTGAATTCAAGACCAGCTCAGACTATATAAAAAGGCCCTGCCTCAAAAAAAAAAAAAAAAAGAAAAAGAAAAAAGGAACAACACCACATACTGGTGAGGATTTAGAGAAGTTGTGCTGTTCATGCATTACTGGCAGGAATGCAGCATGGTATAGCCAATCTAAAAAACAGGGTGGCAGCTTCTTATAAGACTAAACACGCTGCTATTAAGCCAGCCAACAATTGTACTCATCTGCATTTATTCTGGAAAGATGAAAAATTATGTTCCTGCAACATTCTGCAATGCTCATTACAGCTTTATCCATAGAGACAAAATCTAGAAAAACCTAGACCTAGCCTCGAAAGGACAGTGGTTGAAAATAATGCAATACAAGCATACTATAGAGTAGTGTTCTGCAATAAAAGATGTGAATTTCTGATCTGTGCCACAGTGTGGCTGGGTCTCCAGAAAGCGGTGCTGAGGGAGTAGCTGGTCCCAGCAGGTCTCTGTGTTACAACTCCATTCCTGCATCTCTACTGAAATGACAGGGTCACAGGACCAGAGAGCAGGCTAGACTAGTGATGGCCAGGGACAGAGGGAGTGGGAGGAGAGGAGGGTGTGGCTGTGAGAGGCCAGGACAGAAATGTTTATCACTGTGGAAGTGTTCTGAACCTTGCCTGGATTGCTGTTGGGGTCATGGCTATGACATTCTCCAGGAACAGTGGGTGGCAAACCTATGGCACACATACCACAGCAGGCTATTTGTTGTCACTGAAAGCTCTAAAAGGTTCGCCATCACTGTACTAGAGTTCTGCACACTATTACCACTGAGGGAAATTGGGTGAAGAGTAGTACACGGGATCTTGGTATTATTTGTTACAATTTAATTCAAGTATATATGTGTCACATTAAAAATATAAAAATAGCAGCATAGGATGGCAAGTTTGAGCCCAGACTGGGCAACTTAGAGAGTTAGCAAGACCCTAACTCAAAATAAAAAGTAAAAAGGGGTTCTGGATGTAGCTCAGTGCAAACGCCCTGGGTTTGAGACCCCATAACACACACAATATAGATGATACATAGATAGATAGATTAATGATTTGTTGAAATATGCGTAACATTGGGACATGAAGTTGTAGAAAACTACTAGAAAATAGGAGAAAAGGAAAAGGAGATGAAAAATATAACAGAAAAAAAAGAAGTCTTAGTGAATCTGTACAAGTGATCCCTTGCTCCCTAAAAGCAGACTCAGGAAGACAAAAAAGAAAACACAGGGACACAGAAGCCATCTGGATGCTGGAGTTAGTAAGCCATGCAACCCAAGCCAACCTGGGAGTTCAGGAAGACAGTGGAACTGGAGACAGCAGGGACACAGGCGTGGGCCTGGCCACAGGACCCTGGCTTCTTCCCTGCCAGCAGAGGTCAGGGGCCAATTCTCTGCAGAGGGGAGCAGAGACCCTATGGAGCCAGAAGGCAGCCACCCTAGCGCAGAGTGAGGCTCCTGACTACAAACTGGGGCACATGATCAAGGCTGCACAGGAGGTTGTGAGACCCCAGCCACTTCCTTGTCTACTCATGAAAGGGCTCGCCCAACAGAAGCATGGACAATTCCTCCCCCAGAGGAACAGGTGGCCCCCCTGGTCACCTGCCAGAGCTTGAGCCCCACCCAGTAGGCAAGCTGAGTTTCCCTGGTGTGTTATTAGCTGCTCTGCAGGACAAAGCTGTGCAGCCAGTTGGCTGCGTTTTCACCATCTGCATGTACCAGTGCCCAGGTCAGGGTAGGATATTCCTCCACCCCAGGTCCCCCTCCACCCCTTGCAGCCACCACTCTGGCAAAGGTAGCACTGTGCGGCTTCTAGCAGCTCAGACTCAGTCAGCCTGCTCTTAGGTGTTAGGAACGTGTGCACTGTCTCACATCTGGCTTATTCAGCATCGTATTTGAGATTCATCTGGACAAATGTTGTGTAGCCTGCTTATTCTCAGAGCTGCATCCATATACCATTGTCCACAATATCGTCCATGAAAATGGGGGTGATTTCCAGTTTCAGTTCCTACAAGTATGTATTATGTGTTGTCTTGGTTACTTTTTTCTGGTTGTTGGGACAAAATACCTGACAGAATTAAAGAAGGAGAGGTTTATTTAACTCACAGTTTTTAGAGTTCTTAGCCCATACTCAGCTGGCTCCAAGGCAGGGTGGCATGGCTAAGGGGCAACCATTCACAGCGGCCTTAAGTGACAAGAACAAAAGGGGGAAAAGGGGGGAAGCAAGCCTCTTTCCCTCCCTTATATTGTATGTGCCTATCTGCCCCAGGGCGGGTGCTGCACTCATACCACCAAGCCCAGCGCTAGACAATGAACCAATCACAAGCGCTAGATTCAGCCACCATTGAAAGGCCCAACCCCATGCCCGTGTGAGGCTTTGCAAGGACATCCAGATACAAACTACAACGTGTTTAATTGGTTTTTAGTTCCTACCTTTTACCTAGAGAGTCTCTAGCCTGAAAACTATGGGTAAAACAAAGGGTCTCAGAATGAAACTGAAATGAGAGCTTCAGAAAAATAGGAAAGGCCCACAAAAGAAAAACATAACTGGCACCCACAATCTAGATTCTCAGTCCTGAAAGGGGCTTTGAGAAAGGAAATATATGTAAGTTTGAAAACTCAATAGGATGACTGGAAGATCCAGCTGAAGAATTCCTCCAGAGCATAGACTGAATCACAAAAGCAAAAAAACATAAGAAAAATCAGCTAGCTAATCCAGGATGTCCAATGTCCAAGGAACTGAGGGAGAACAGAGAAAAGTAGAGAGAGAAGATCACCCACAAAATAACAAAAGAGAACACTGCTAAGCATGTTCATTTCCACACTGAGAGGCCCGACAAAAGGCCCAGCCCAATGAAGGAAAAAAGACCCTCACCAAGACGTATCACCAGGAAGCGCAAGAGCACCGCAGCAAAGAGACAGCCACACACCTTCCAAGGAACCTAAACAGGTCACGGAAAAGGCGCAGCCCTCTAACTCCGTACTCTTCTCACCAGCAGCTCTCGAGGGGAGGGGACAATGATGCTGTGGCTCCAAGTGCTAAAGGAAAACATCCTCTGACCTAGAACTCTATCCCCAACCAGACTGTAACCAAGGGAGTATTCCTTGGTACCTGTGAAAGTTTATACTAGACATGCTGCAAAGTCTCACGTGCTCAGAGGTGGTGCTTTGGGGAGGTAAGGGGACTGTGGGGCTCATAACTGACTTGCTGTTAGAATTGGGGCCTGGTCAGGTGGCCACTGGGAGTGTGACCCAGGAAGATACAACCTTTTGGCTTCTCCCTTCTCACTCTGCTTCCTTGCCACCGTAAGGTAAGCAGCTCTCCTCCACCAAGCCCTCTGTCATGTTGTTTCTTTTCTGGAGCTGCTGACCATGAATTGAAATGTGACCCAAGACAAACCTCTGCTTTAAGTTGAGTGAAGTGGGCTGTGCCCCAGTGACAAGGACAGTGGCTAAACCAATATCCACAGGGCTATGCTTCATCGCCAAGCCCCTCAGATGTCAGAGTCCCATATTAAATGGCGTGGTGTTTGCCTATAACCAGCATACATCCTCCTTTGCACTTTAAATCATCTCTGGGTGTCTTATCTCACTAACACAATGTAAAGGGTATGTAAATAGCTGTTATACCATATTATTTAGGGACTAAATCTCTATGTGTTCAGTTTTTTAATAAGATTTTAGATCTATAGTTGGTAGAATCCATAGACAGGAAACCCATGGAAATGGAGGGGAGACTAAATTCATGGAAGATAAGTATTTTAAAACATAAATGTAAAATAAAATATTTTTAGATTCTCAAATCCTCAAAAGTGTTGCCTATGTGGTATACTAAGAAGCCTACTGAAAAATGTTCTCGGTGCCTATGAGGGCACAAGCTAGGAAGGGGGGCATGGGGACTGCATTCAGGGGAAATGAGGACGGAAAGAGGCGTGATCACTGCAGTAGCCAGTTCAGACATCAGGGGTTTGTTTAAATTGGGGGCACTTCCTAATATATTTGAATAATAATAACTGAGCAAGCCCTCCCAAAAAGGGCAATTACAAAGCGGAAATGACATAAGGACAAAGCATACTCATAGTGTACTCTCTAGCTTGGCTGTGAACGGTATTCACACAGAGCAATAGAAATGCAGGCAATGGTCATGAGTTCAATTCCCAGTACTTATATATAAATATATATAATTTTTAAAAATACAGGCAATGGATTTGATCACAGATTCTGACAGGATGTCCAAGAGACTTGACAGAGTGGGGTGAAGGTGCCGGAGGAGGCTGTCTAGTAGTTAAATGTCCAGAATCAGTGGCCGGTGATGGAGATGTACGGTGCCTAACAGAAAAGCTATCAAGCAGGGCTGCAAATATCTTCCCAGGGGCAGATGCGGGGTTCCTAGGCAGGATGGGGACAAAGGGATGCTTGCTTGTTTGTTACTGCAGTGTTGGAGGTGGAACCCAGGGCCATGCATGCCGGGCAAGTGCTCACCGCAGGGCTCCATCCCTAACCCGGAAGTTTTATTTTTCTTTTTAATGTATGATAATGTATGATAATGCTACAGTTAGAATGTTTAAACTACATGCACTTTATTTTATTAAAAAATAATAAATACAGCAAGGCATGGTGGCACACATCTGTAATCCCAGCCCTCGGGAGGCTGAGACAAGAGGATTGCCGTGAGTGTCTTAGTTACTTTTCTCATTGCTGAGACAAGATACCCAAAACCCAAAGTTAAAGGAGGAAACATTTATTTGGCTCAAAGTTTGTAGAGGTTTCAGTCCATAGTCGGCTGGCTCCATGGCAGAGAGGCATCACAGAGGAGAAATAGTCTAGGACAAGTGGGCAGAAAGAGAACATTAGCCCTCTTTCTGTTCCTTATATTTTATTCAGCCTACCCCTGAGGGTGGGTGTAGCGCTCACACCCTCAATGCTAGCCAGAACTACACTAAACCAATCAGTGGATTGATTTACTAATTACACAACCTTGATCCCAGCATCACCAACTCTAAATCTACCCACCTCTGACAAGTCTGCCCCCTAGGATCACATGAGACTTTGGCTTTGACACAAGCCATGACAGTGAGTTTGAGCCAGCCTAGGCTACATAGTGAGTTCAAGGCCAGCCTTGATTACATAGCCAGAAGCTGTCTCAAGAAAAACAAAATCAAAAAATAAGCACAGAAAAAAACTCTGTACTCCCAGGCAGTAAAACTAGACAGAACTAAGACAAAGGCCCTTTGCATGGAAATGCTAATGCTCTCTCTTAAGCAGCATTTGGATCAAGGAAGAAAGCAACAACCGAGCTTACAATATTCAGAAGTAATAAAAATGCCATGGTGGAGATAATGCTCTTCAGAGAAAAATTCATGGCCTTAAATATTTATCTTAATAAACAAGAAGTGATGGAAATAATTGGATGCAACTTCCAGTTCGAGAGTGAGAAGGAAAGAATGAAATGGCCCTGGTCATTCTGTTACGCTGTCCCGGATGGGCTGCTGCCCATGAGTGGAGGCCCTAGGGCTGCACTCTGGAGGGAGCGTGGGTTTAGACCCTGCTTCCCCAACTGTAATGGCCCTGTCTGTCGTCACCTCCTGACAGTCCCTCCAGGGCTGTATGGGACCAACCTTTACAATGACACCCATGACCTTCAGGGCTAGACCACCACAGACCCTGGGTTTCTTCTAGGCCTCCTCTTGGAGCGCCCACTCTGGGAGCACCAGCTGGCCCTTATGGGAACACCTGAGCTGACCCGTGGAGACTCCCTGTGGCAAGGACAGAAGTCTCCTGCCAGTGTCAACTCTACCTTGCCAGGCAGCGCATGTGCCATCTTGGGGAAATCCCCTCCTGCCATCAGACTCTCAAGTGATTACATCTTGGCCAGCATCTTGACCAGTGTACGGCTGGCATAGGGCACCGAGACCAGGCATCCTGCAGGGGCCTTCCCCGCCCCTCAGGAGTATGCTGTCAGAGTGTGGATGTTTGCAAGTCACCTGGGTTCAGGGTAGCTGTCACTCAGTTATAGACGATTAGCACAGTGAGCATTTGAGACATCTGATGGTCCTATCACAATGCTGCTTGTCCCCAACCCCTGGGGAGAGGCCTGAGATTTGTCACTGTGTTAAGTCCCAGGGAGGACGATGGCCTGGACCAGGGAACCACAGTCATAGCACAAGAATCCACAGGGATGCACATATGGAAGCCCCACCCCCAGCTTTGAGTGGGGAGCTGGTGACACAAAAAGCTGGGACATCCAAGGCTGCAGTGGCCACAGGGGTGGCTTCAGGAGGGCCTGGAGGGCTGTGACAGTAGTGGGAGGGGCTGGTCTCAGTCATAGGCAACTCCTGCAGCATGACCTTGGCTATGTTGTCTCCTGGACCACAATGAATGAGGCTAGGAGTCTGTGCATGCCTGGCTCTGAAGGATGATGGGAAGATCTGAGAGAAGTCGATAGTACATGTGACAGAGACCACCCCTGTGCCGGCAGAGATGTGACAGGTGCCTTGCACTGCAGCCCCAACCCAGCTTATGACTCCAGGCTTCAGAGAACCTGGGAACAAAGCAAGCTTCTTCCCTTAATGGGACAGCAGGGCCCAGAATCCCCTGCCTCCAGAGGCAGTGGACACCACAGGTGCAACAATTCACTGTCACTGTGGAGCTTGCCACAGCAAGCAAAGCGAAACACAGACACCCATTGCTCCTGTCACTGTATGAAGCAGTTCTAGAAGTCTTCTTTCTAGTTTTGACATGTGGCCAAAAAACTTCAGTGAATGTGACTGGCAGACCCATAAAAATGTGACTCTGTATCCTCATCCACTTACTCACCCCATCTAGCACCAGGTGAATTTAGGCTCTTTCCCAAACTCAGAATGACCATGAAAGAGAAACATCTTAGAGCAAATCAGGACACTGAGGCAAGCACAACAATGCAGCTAAAGACGCTCACAAAAGAGAACTGCCAGAGCTGCTTCAGATGGTCCCGAGCACCACAGGATGTGTCTGAAGCAAAGCAAGGAGGAGAATTTTGAAGGGAATTCCTGGTAATGTGTCTTTTATTGCAATAATTTTTTTAAAGATTTAAACATTCACAGCAGTTTTCAATCATTCTATGTACTTCTCAACACCATCCTGGGCCCTGGTTTAAATCACCAACAAAAACAACTGGGATCAAGTGGGATGACTGGGGGCCAAAAGGGAGTCCTCTGCCCCTCCATCACTCTACGGGGTGGGAGAGGTTAGGAGCAAGAAGAGATGAAGATTCCTTGGGAAGCTGAGCCTCACCCCAAGACCCTCCCAGGAGTGAGGGGTAGAGCCTGCGACTCAGGCAAGGGACAACTCGCAGCTCAGAAAGCCACTCCAGGGACAAAAGAGGAAGGTGCTGCGTGCTGTGAACTAAGTCCTCACACCACCTGAGGTTGGTTTTCTTATTCTTTATTATAAGCACAGTAGTTGAAGGCCACCTTTAAGAAACTGAAAAGGTGACTCACAGAGTGGGAGAAGTTTCCAAATCACATAGCTAATAGTGGATGTGTATCTATAACACACAGAGAACTGCTACAAGTCAGTAATAAAGAGACAAATATATGGGGGGAAATGCGATAGATAGTTCTCCAAAAAAAAACAGTGGCCAAAAAGGATACAGAAAAAGGCACACCAACAGCCATGAGGAAAATGCAAATCAAAACAGTGAAATATGAGGTTGGTGTCTTCACACCCCTAGGTTAGCTGTAATCAAAAGTTGCATAGTAACAAGTGTTGGTGAACTTTTGGGTTCTCTAGGTGAAAGCAGATACAGCTCACTCAGATACCTTTGGTCATGTAGCTGCCCCTTCTTCTTCCTCTTCTTCTTTCTTCTTCTCCTTTTCCTCCTCCTCCTTCTTCTTCGTCTTCTTTTTTTTTTTTTTTGAGACAGTGCCTCACTATGTAGTTCACACTGCCTCAAACTCAAAATGATCCTCCTGCCTCAGCAATCCTTCTGCCTCAGCCTCTCCAGTGCTGGGATTACAAGCATGAACCACCATGCCAGGCCTTCATGAGGCTTCTTAATCATCTGTAGTGGCTGTAACCTTGCACTGCTGGAAAGCAGGAAAACCTTAAACTTTAACTCAATCTAGTCCTAATTCAATGAACTCTCTTTTACTCTCTTTTTAAAAATGTTAAATCCTAGTCCCAATTCAGTTTCCCAACAGGTCTCTCCCTGCCTTTCCTTCCTTCTTCCCAAGATAGCTTTGAGACCTAAGGCAAAGCCTAGGCTCTTTCTGATACACAGGGCAATTAACATTAGAAATTAGCACAGCCTCAGTCATTTGTCACTACTTGGATGAGGGAACATTTAAGATCCTCCAAACATAAGACACGTTGTTCACACTCCATTGAGTCTCAGAACCCCAGACCTCACCCTTCCTAACTAATGATCTGTTTTCCCTGACCAGATTCTTCCCATCTGCATGGATTTCAAATGTGGTGGGCAACACACACATGACCTCAAGGGGATACTTCCCAGGCACTGAGCACATCCACATCGTTGAGGATCGGCTACCACCCAGCTCTAGATCTTTTTTCATTTTGCAAAATCCAAAATTCTATCCCCATGGAAGCTTAGCTCCCTGTTTCCCTGCCCTGCTCTGGCTCCCACACTCTGCACTCTATGAATCTGACTGCTCCAGACATCATATGTGAGTAGGATCGCACAGGACTTGTGCTGTTATGTCTGGTTATTTCCAGAAGCATGGCGTCTTCGGGGTTCCCCCATGCAGTGCAGGTGCCCACAGTTCCTTCCTCTCTAATAAAGGCTGTGTGAATCTCTGTGCTAAATCCTTTTGTGTCTGTACCCAGAAGGGGTATTGCTGAGTTAGAGGGTAGTTTCGTGTTTAAATTTTTTTTTAATTTTATCAGTACATTTTAGATATACATAATGATGACATTCATCATAGGGAATTTGTACCTGTACATGATATATCTTGCTGGTTCTTTTTTTCCCATTCCCCTCCCTTCACTTCAACCCCTCTTCCTCTCCTTATCATGTTTGACCATTAAGGGAAACACCACATTTTCTGCACCAGTAGTGCTGTTTTATTTTCCCACCAGCGTAGCACTAGGGTTCTGATTTCTCCACACCCTCACCAACACTTGTAAGCTCAAACGCTTCCACATGTCCTGTCTTTCACACATCCTTCATGGCTGGGACACGATACTCAGCACCTGCAATTTAGGAAGGAAAGATCTATCAGCCCAGGGTCCTTTCACTCAATGCAGAGGGAAAGCATGAAATGGCAATGTGCAGCTCTGCTAGCAGTCCTGATGTCACCAAATGACACCAGGTAATGCTGGATGCCCACAGTTGACACAGCACACAGCCAGCTGCTGGTCACTGCCATTGCCAGCTATCACCTTCCAATGTCACCTTGTGCTGGGCACTGTAGGTCAACTCTGTGGTGTATCATGCTTCTGCCCCTGGTCTTCATTGGCTGCAGTCTTTGGAGCTCCTTGGTGCTAACAGTTCTGAGTGCTTATTGCTCTCTTTTGAAATGATTACTCTGTCCACGCTACTCAGGCTAAAAATCTCAAGTGGATTTATAGGACTTTGTCCACCCATACTACTTGAGAAATAAATCATGAGCAGGTTTACAGGCGCACCAAAGCAAGTCTTTATTTTAACAGAGCCTGTGCTGCAGCCTACAGATTCAGTACACAGGAGGCAGCCCTCCTAGACTAAACCCAGGAAGTGGCTGGGGATGCTGCTTACATAGGACTTGAAGGCCTGTGGCAATGAGGGATAGGGATGAAAGCTTGTGAATACTGGGTATGCAAATAAGGGGCC
>RJWT010017969.1:0-19110 GCA_004365215.1 Cuniculus paca
TATTGCCTAGGTCTAAAAGATCTCCCAAAAGTCTCATGTGTTCATATTGGATTTGAGGCTGAAGTGGATCAAGGACAGCAGAAGTCCCAAGAGAAACCAGAGCAAGATGATCCTGGATATCCCTGGATGTGTGGGAATGTCCTTTGGGGCTTTTGTAAGATGACTGTATTATGGGGGTGTTATACTCAGCAGTGGATTAGTCCATTGATGAGTTCATAGCTAAATGTACTTAGCAGGCAGGGCCCAGTTGGAGGAGGTGGATCACTGGGATCTTAACATGGAAAGATGAGTTCTTATCCTTGGTCTTTCTCTCTTTCTGTCTCTCTCTTCTATCTCTACCTCTCCCTTACCTCTACCTCTATTTGTACCTTTACCTCTATCTTTACCATCTCTGTTTCTACCTCTCCCTGATCTGTTCCTGTTTCTGACTACCTCAAGTTGAGCAGCTTTCTCATCATGCCCTTCCACCATGATATTTTTGCCTTGGAACCAACCAACCATAGACTCAAACCTCTGAAACTATGAGCCAAAATAAATTCTTCCTTTTGTCACAAGTGTTGGATATTTTGTCCCAGTGATGGTAAACTGACCAATACAGCTTCAGAGAAATTTTGAAACTGGCAATAGAATTAATCTGTTCACTCATTGCATATCTCCCTGAGGCTGGGGAATACCATGCTGTATGGAACAGACAAAATCCCTAACCTTGTCAGACTTACATTCTAGTATCATGTTTGTGGTTGCTTGGGGAGTGGTGTGATGAGCTGTATTTGGATTCAACGTTGAAGTGGACCGAGGACAGCAGACATCTCATGAGAAACCAGAGAAAGACAGCCCTGGATATCCTTGGATTTGTGTGATTTGTCCTCTGGCCACTGTACTTGGGTACTGAAGGAGAGCAACCTGGAAGATCTGAGAATACTCATGGTAAATCTGCAATAATCCATACTTTATTACTGCTCAATGTCATTAATTATTCATGTGAAACTGCATTTCAATGGCATTTTAATTGAGATATAGTATTTTGTAGGGCACAGTACAATCTGATTCATGTATACAGTGTATAATGAACACATCTGAGTAATAAGCACTTCCATCTGAAATATAAAACACTTTTATAACTTGGCAACTGACTATTCTTCCCCCTCCCCCCCAGCACCAGGGACTGAACTCATGACCTCGCACTTGCCAGGCAGGTGCTTAGGCTGCTGAGCTAGATCCCCAGCCCTTGTGGTTTTGAGACAGGGTCTCACTATGCCATTCAGGCTGGCCTTGAGCTCACTTTGTAGCCCATGCTGGTCTCGAATTCACAACAATCCTCCTGTCTCAGCCTCCCGAGTGCTGGGATCATAGGTGTGTGCCACCAGGCCTGGCTGGCAACTGACTATTCTTTAAAAATAATACTCTCCATATGCTGGAAAATATTTTTTGGGATTTTTAAATTTATTCAAAAACATACCTTGAACATTATACAATATCAGACATCAGAATGTCTTCATGGACCTAGACAAATACTGTAAAAATAGATGTGTAAGTACTGGTGGTGATGGAAAGAAAATCTAAAGCTGACTTGAGTTTAACTCCTCTAAAAGTAAATAGTTGCTCTGTTGAAAGCTTATGGGATTATCTTTTTTCTTTTAAATTTAGAATCTTCACGAGAGATTTGTCTTATTTGAGCTTATTTTGTTTTATTGATTTCTAATCCTTGGCTCCTTTATACGTTCTGGATGTTACTCTTTTATATTAGTTTTGAAGATAAAATTTTGAACTGGTGCCAACCTGTTTTTTGTTTCTTTCTTTCTCTTTCCTTTTTTTAGTTTCTTTTATGAATGGTGGTTACTTCTTGGGAGAAAGAAAAAACCTTTTTATCAACAGATAGTATTTTTAAAATTCTAACCTCCATACCCATTATCTTTTAAAACTAAAACATAAAAGTACAGCATTGAATTCTTATAATATGTCTATCATCTTGCACCTTCTTTTCCATAATGTTAAATAAAATTGTCATCTGGAGACAATTATATCTCTCAGATACAAATTTGAGTATCTATTTTGCTATTTATTCTGCAAACTGTTTACTTTGTTTTTTTTATGTTCTTCATTTCTTTATATTTTAAATTCTACACTCTTCTTACTTAACAAACAGTGAGTCCTGTTTGTTTTTTCTCAATTGGACTAACAAACTACCAATTTCAAATTTTGTCCTGTTTTGTGAACCAAGTTTTATTTTTTTATTTAAAAGAGAAAAAAAAATACACAGAAAAGAAAAACAAAAAGCAAAAGAGATAAACAGACAGCAACAACAACAAATCCAAAACAATAACAATATAGGTTTTCAAAACAAGATGATAGGAATTTAACAACGGTTGTTCTATTGCATATTGTTATCTTCAAAAGAGTTGCTTAGATTATCAGATATAGAGTATGTTCCACCTGTGTATTCTCTCTTTCTTTCTCTTTCTCTCTCTCTGTCTCTCTCTCTTTCTCTCTCTCTATCTCTCTCTCTGTCTATCTCTCTCTCTGTCTGTGTGTGTGTGCATGTGTATGTGTGCAGTGTTCTAATTTTTATAACAATCTTGGTTTGTTTATCTTCTACCACTATTTTTGACCCTAAGGACACCACTGAAAATTTATATGAATATTTAACCTTGTTCAGTCTGTTTGCCTATTACAGTAAAGCAGGTGTTAGTCAAATGCCATGAGAAGATATTGCAGGCATTACTGGCACATAGTTATATTGTTTCACCAGCAAAACAAAACTTAGCATAATTTCAGTACTAGGAAAAGAAGATGGAAATACTTCTTCTTCCCAAACCACTGTGCCCTTGGTTTGCTGATTATTCCACACTAGAGATTGCTTACTATAATGGAATTCTTTTCATTCTGGCTGATAAACTGCACTGGCAGGCTGTGCACTAAAAGAATGGTGAGCTCCACACATCTACCTAATTCACTGCAGTTTCAATATTTCAGCTACATACTTTAGGAACTCCACAGATCTCACAGTCAAAATTCTTGTTTAATTTTATAAACAGATGAAGCATTAATTTTACAAAGAATGCAGTACTTTTTTCTCTGCACTATGATTACATTTCCCTCTCTTTTTGTTATCATCTTTCTTTGCTCCCCCACTGTATTAGGGTCCTGTGGATGCTTTAACAAATTACAAACTTGGTGCCTTTAAGAAATGTACTCAGTCGTTATTCTGGAACCCAACAATCTAAAATCAGTAGCCCTTCACTGACGGGAAGGTGTTGTCAAAGCCACTCTCCCTCTAGTGGTTCTGCAGGGAAACACACCTTGACCTGCTCCTGCTGTTAGGTGCTGACTCCACTCCTTGGCTTGTGGTCACATCACCCCAATCTTTAATATCAGCATCTTCAAATCTCTCTGCTCCATCTTCACTCACTATAACAGTGACTTTTCTGTGAAAATCTCTCTGCTTATCTCTTACAAGCAGGCTTGATGGGATTTTTGGGCCACAAAATTACCCTGGATCATCTCTCTATCTCAAGATTTCCAATTCAATCAGATCTGGAGGAAAAATTCAATTTTTCTAGATCATGTATTTCGAGGTTCTATGAATTTGCACCTGATATCCCACATATGGTGACCACCATTTTGCCTACCAGACCCACTAAAAATCACTTTATCAAGTCCCACTACCCAGACCTACAATTGCTTCTCCCTAGAATATCTATGTCCATTGTTGCATTAACTTTGTTTGAAAAAACAATTCTTCCTGAGTTGCCTTGGGAAATTCTATGTTGAACTGAGGTTGCAGGGCAGGTTGTGTGTAGGCACAGATCTCTGAGCTTATAATAGGTACCCAGAAAGCAAAACATCCATGTTGAGAGCCACCAGATGGATTAGGAATATCTCCTCCACAGCTTGCCCCTCTGGACTCCAGTTAGAGAGCAAGACCAAGAGAGGAACTTTGTTCCTGATTCTTTGGCCATGTTTATTTCTCTCTAAGGAGGCTGCTTCTTCAAATTGTTACCTTCTAGTGAAACTTACCAACTGATATCGGAAATACTGGTGGTTCAAGAGAACTCCTCCCATCACAATCTGAAATATAAGGTGAAATGAATGGTAAATCACAATTAATCTTCTGGATAAAATTTTAAGAGTATTTCTTGTATACAACAAACTAGTACATGTTTGTACTTTTTATTTAATCATCATAGTAGCTTCAAGATGTTGGCACTATGATTATGTAGCTTTTAAAACACTGAGGCAGAGAGCTTAATCAGCTTTTCCAAAGTCTCAGAGCAAGTATGTAACAGAGTCAGAATTTAAGTCCAGATTTAATAGAATGCCTTATAGCTGTCCAGGTTCTGCTTCCATTTCCAAGAGGGAAGCCAGTGTTTCATTTCTAAATGTTACTGGCAGAAGGGAAAGAAAGACAGCTGGAAAACATTTGGAAAGAAAGGTGCAGTTGGGCCACAAGAAGGAAGAATGCCTCCAAGAATGGAAAGAGAAAGACTATCCTGCACCAAGACACGCGATAGTAGCTATCTCATGCACAGGACTCTGTGCTCAAGCAAAAATAAAAACTCCATAAAAGGAGATGATCTTGGATCTAAATTTTGGAAGTCTTTCTAGCTATTCCAGGCTTTTTAAAACCCTGAGTTTGTTTCACACAGTCATGAATTTAGGAGTAGGAATTTCCAATAATGACTAACATTGAATTTCTCAACACCTTGTCATCAGAGGGTTCCAGTAATATTTACTTTGATTTGGGGGTAATATGGGATTTTTTTTCACGTTTCTGGCATTCAAATTTGGCAGTTGGGAAAATCATGCTCCCCCTTATTGTTCTCTCCAACCGTGAAGCTCTGGCTCTTAACCACAGGTGGTGACATATCAGATAGACCAGATTCTTTATCGTGACTGTTGATGATAATAGTGGACTCTACCTTACCTACAAGAATGGGACTTAGCAGAGGATGTTACCATGATCGCCTCTCATGACAACATCTTCCTGATAATCTACAAGTCACACTTCTTAATTAATGAACTGGGAAACACTGCGCATTCCAGAACATTTTCTGACTCTGAAAACAATAGCATTAAAAAATTTAAATTGAAGCAATTCTTATTGTTTACCAAACATTTTGTCTATATTGCTCTATGATGGTAAAACTCCTAAAGGCCACTGTAAGTTGTACATTTCCCTGAATATCAGAGATGCTCTGGGGTATCAGTTCTCTTATCTCTCCAATAATTCAACTGCTTCTCCTCTCTCTAGTAATTCTAGTATTTATTATATTTTTCTAGTACTCTACACTTTCAGTAGCCACTTAAGTGCTGACCCAACAAGATATGAAATCTTTTTAACAATAGAAGACTTTAAAATATACCCACAGTCATTACCATTATATTCACCATGGTTTTGCCCTTTTGGCCACTCCTGAGAGTCATCCTGTAAAAATATTGAGTCTGAAAGAAACATCTAAAGAATTTGATTATGCCCAAACAAAAGAAGTCATCATTTTTAAGGCTGCTAAAGTACACCTGGCATTTCCAAATGAACCTTCTTTATCTCAATAAGCAACAATTACTCAAGTTCTTATTTTAATTCTAATGCTAGCAAAGGGGCTGCCTCTAAGTCCAGAAACATTTGCAATGTTGAAGTCTCTATGAAATATTTCCTCCTTAGTCGAGAGCCTATTTCGTGAGACAGAGATTGAGTGACAGTTTAAAAGAGTAGAGATTATAAACTCGTTTAAGAGTTGAGCTTTTTGAATTTGTCACAAATGGGAAGGAGAAACCAGGGTGACACAGGCAAGGCTCAAGTGCCAACATGTGTCTTTCTGTTTATTCATTATCCGAGGGTCAGACCTTCAACCCAGGCCAGAGAGAAATGACAAAAATAAATACATATCAGTGCAACAATCTGCAATTTAAAATAATGAAAAGCAAGATTCCTATTCATTTTTATGGCACAAAGCTGACATCATTTCACTCCAATTTTCTATAATGGAACCAGCTGGACTCTGGGAGGGAACTAGTAATAGGTTTTAATGGACAAAATCTGCCATTGAAACTAGCCATTTTCTCACACGATATCAGGGCTTGGCACCCAGCCCATCACACAGCATCATACTTTTCTGCAGTGCTGCACAATTTATGAACAAGAGGGACGTGTGAACAGGAGCACCTCTGAGCCTTTGCGGGGAGAAGGTGAGCCTTTTTTCTATCTACCACGGAGAATCTCAAACCCCAGATCCAGTTCCACAGCCTCAATTACACAGATCTCTGGAGAACAAACAAAGAGGATGTTGACATCTGCAATAAAAACTTGCAGGGGCTGTGGAAGTAACGAGTAAGGTTGAAGAGCAAGGTACTCAGGGTCAAGATGGTGTGACTAGTGCTACCATTTCAATGGTGAACTCCTCAAACAATTTCCAGTTATATCTCATCACCACAGCCACAAGAACAGTGTAGATTAATAGACAGCAAGTGTTTTTATTTTCTCTCTCTCTCCCCCTCTCTTCCATTAAACCATTCCTCCTCTCCTCCTATTCAGCTCCTCAACTGCCGTTAACATATGAAAATAGCATGCAAAGAATGGAATGGGCTGACTGCCATGG
This sequence comes from Cuniculus paca, assembly GCA_004365215.1. Lineage (NCBI taxonomy): Eukaryota > Metazoa > Chordata > Mammalia > Rodentia > Cuniculidae > Cuniculus > Cuniculus paca. Next base: position 6,597 of record RJWT010017969.1, read on the forward strand.
AGATAAAAATGGGATGTTCATTCTAATTTATTTCATGGCATCACGCCCTCTCACTGCCTCTGTTTTCTTTCCCAAGCAGCTTGATTGCCTCTTTGAGATCTGCCTGGTCTGGCTCTCAGCCTTGTATCTGAGCCCTGGTTGAGGTTAAATAGGTGGCAGAGGCTGGGAGGCTGGACACAAATTTGAACAAAGTCACATGCCCAGGTCAGTCTGGGTGTAGGAAAATTGGACTTCTTATTCTTTCTCCTCTTAAAAGAAAAAAAAAAAAACTTGCAGCAGATTTTCAGCTCCGTGATCTCTAATGCTCATTTTGGTGAAATGCTGCAGGTTCTAAAAATGAATGATGTTTTCAAATAATGTATACTCATTTTGCTTAAAGCATGTTCCACAACTTCTGTTCCAACTGTCTCATGGCAATGGTCCTGAAGCATTAGGACATGATTTGAAAGGAAATGTAAAACATTTGAATGAAAGGCATGACTCAAATGAGAAATGTTGATGTATTCAGTATGGTCATTTCCTTAGCACTCAGTGTCTCTGTTAGTAGTAGGTGATCCAGTGATCATGAGTCACTTTTTTGGAGCTGCTTCCCTCAATTAGCTCTGACAGTTGTTCCCATCACCAGGTTACACTACCATAGGAGAACATCAACAATGAAAGGAGCAAAAGGAAACAGGGTTAGGTAAGGATCATGCTGACCAATACATTGGAAACTTCAAATGCTAACACAAGGTGAAAGGCCCTGATTTGAGATTGGCACAGAAATGGCTGCATTTCCTTCTTTTCACCTATTCCTCACATAGCTGCTGACTCTGCAGCTTCTTGTCCAACTCATGGCCTTTCATGATGTCTCCTGCCTCCCCAGGGTGTTCCTTCATGCCACTACCCATCATATGTGTGGTGGTCTAACTGAATCCTACTATCTCCTACATCTCTCTGTGACACTGTCTGGGACCTGGAACTGTTGGGAAAAGTTGCTGTGTTCTCACTGTGAGTTTATGATGCCAACTATCAACTGTTCACACCCCTATCTAATGAGCCTCTCAGTGGTGCATTTCCAATGTGGACAATGTAGTCTGACTCATAAGAGGAGTTTTAAAAGCATTTGTTCCATCAATGGATAAAGAATGGATAGAAAGAAAGACATTCTTGTAACTCTCAAATAAGCAGCATTTGTCTTTTCTCTCAGATATTTCAAACATACAAGAGATGGAAAATTGATTCTCCACTTTGCACTGATTGCTGTTCTCTGATTTTATACCTTGCCAGTACACTCAACAATATTCTGTACACAACAAGAAGATAAGAACAGCATAAATTATAAAAATACTTTAAAGGTAATTTATGTTTCATATGCCTAGTAATGTGTTTTAAAGCCATTTTGATTTCCAACTAAGTGTAGGGGCCATGACATTAGTATGAGATGAGATTTCTCTTTCCTGCTTTGCTATCAACTTGCTTTATAGTTCTGGTCAAGTCATTTCTTCTCTTTCAGCCTTGATTTACTAATCTCTAAAGGTTTATTTTTGCTCCACAATGAGTAGAATAATATGACCCTTAAGATGCTTTCAGTTCTGTGCTATATTATTCCCAAAGATAGACTCATAACACCTCCCATCCATGTAAATCACACCACTCCTCCAATAAGAGTATTAGCTGTCTTTGAATCTGAGTGGCAAGATAACTTTAGACCTCTGAGAGATTTGACACAGTACTTATAGATTTTATGGCTAGACAGAAAGCTATCTAGGAATGTAAAAACTGCTGTCACATATCAGTAGACTGACCCAATTTAAGAAGTATGACTCAGAGAGAACTGTAGGTGTGGTTTGGGAGTGCAAATTAACCCCAGTAAGATTCATGGAAAATGAGCAAAGCTTTCAAAATAACTCTAGTAGCAAAACACCCCAAAATTTCCAAATGATGAGAGTCTCTTGGGTGCCCAACACTACTTACTGGAAGGAAGCAGGCTGAGAAGTCTACTGAGTTTTGAGCATGAGCCAGGGACAGAGCCAAGAGTCTAAGAGCAAAGAGCTATGCATTAATGAGCCACTCTAGGAATGCATTTCCTGCCCACCTCAAAGGGCAGTTGGGACAAGTGCCTGACTTTTTCATTCAGAGACCGGAGTCTGGATATTCTGTTCTCACCTCACCCATTTAGGTTGGGCGGACTTGTGTGGAGTGGTGGTTGATAACTTGGGTTGTTCTTGGTCTTGTTCTCATGTCCAAGTCTCCAGAGGAAGAACCATGCCTGAGTAACTTCTTCCTCAATGAACTACATCCAGACTTGTTTTAAATCCTGGATTTGGGACCTGCATCTACTGCACTGTTTAGATGAGACTGAAGATTTTTCAGGTGGGATAGGTAAAATTTGCACATGGGAGGCACATAAATTATTATGACTGAATAGCAGACTCTAGTATGGATTGCCTAAGATGGCCACAAATAATTCTCCCCATGTCCGCTGTCTGGGGCCATATGTAATTCTTCTTACTACACAAGAATTAGACTATCCTCTCTTCAAAACTTGCCTGGCCTTTCATGTGCTTTGACCAACAGAGTGCAGTGGAAATAACCTAGTATTCATTATGGGTTTAGTGTCAAAAGTTTTGGTAGCATAAGTATTTTCTCTCTTGAACCCCTATATAAGAATTCAGTTACCTTGATGGAGACAGAGAACCTGCCAACTGCCAGCTATTCTGGTTTCTGCATATGAGTTCTCTGGCCTGTGGATGAAGTCATTGTGGATCTCCTACTGTCTGTCAAGTGTCCATCTGAATTCAGCTGCATAAGTCATCTAGGCCTACAATGCCTGCAGCAGATAAAACTTTCAGTGACCCACGACTCCATGGGAAATAATATATTTTAAGTCATTACATTTTGAGGTAGTTTGTTACCCAGCAATAATTAACTGATACAACCTGGTTTTCAGTGTGTCCAGGATGCCATGTAGGGGGCACTATCATGTCTGCTTTACCACCGATGTCATCTAGATGTCATCATATTGGGCAGCTTTCTCCAGATGGCAGTCAGATCCATGACCTACATGTTAGGAGTGGGTTCACAAAAGGCCATGCCAGTGAGGCTCCTATTCAGCTCAGGAGTGAACTGGCCCATGACCTTGGTAGCACAATTGTACACAAGGATGATGCTCTGAGCAGCCCCACAGTCATCATTCTATAGTTTCCTAGAGAGGTCATCCACATTTCATGTGACAGCAATGGCATGGACTATGGTCACAGTCTCTCCATGATGGCAAAGTTATCATGAGTGATCTTCGCCAGGTTGGCTAAGTGGTTAGTGATACAGGAGGTACTGCTGATGGTCCTGAGGAATTGCGGTACTTCTCATGGTTCATGCCCATCACAAACATAAGGACCTCAGCAAATAGGGCAGAGGTTAGTACCTTTTGGCTTCAACCTTCAAGTGAACCATCTGGCCTTCTTCATGAGAATAAGGACACCAGTGGACTCCACAATGTATTCAGGCCCAGCATCCCTCATTTGATGGTGGTAGGTTGCCCCTGAGATCGAGATGGAGATGGGCTTTCCTATTCTCAGCCTTGATGGTGCCTCTGAACTTGCCATGGATAAAGGCATATTGGAACATAGAGACCATGTAGTTGAGGTCTAGAAAGAGGTCATGGATGGTGACAGTAGCTATGTTGCTAGAGTTGAAAGCAGCTCTGGTGACCAGGCACCCACTATGGCCAGATAGTTTTATTTGACCTTCATCGTCATATCTCAAGGACATGCAGACACTAAATGAAAAGATGCATCTATCCATTAAACAGGGAGCTACAGAAGCATTTTTTTATGACTTGGTGCCCTTTCCTCCTATTCAGAAGTGTGACTGTAGTCTCAATCAACCTTTAGCACATCCAGACTCTTGACAAAGTTTGTAATTGAGCTCTTGCTCCTGAGACCTATTTGAGAAATAGCTCTGCTTCTGTGTTTCCATGGAGACCACTTCCCACCTAGCAGCTGAAGGTAACCTCTGTCGATCATGGCTGGGGGTAGTTACCAAGCTGTCATGGGCAATTTTCCTGCTCATTTGCTAGAAGCAACATTCTAGAAAGAAAATAAGGGGATGGCATGGAGAGAACACACTCACTTTGAGACTGCAATTTTAGGAAAACCTCTACTGTGGGCTACAAGATCCTGGTCCCAGGAGTCTATGGCAAATCTATAATCTCAGCAGCAAGGTGAGTAAGGAAAATAGTTCAGACTAAGTAACAGTTCCATCTGTCATGGTAGCTATGAGAACTTGGACATGGCTGATCAGCAACAAGGGCATCAGTTCCTTTCTAATGCAGATCATGGTTTTTGCTTTGTTTACTCAAAAGGTTCTTGTAGTGATCAGATGAGATAATTGGGTTAAATGTGCCTGGTAAACCATGAAATGTTGTACAGATGTGAGGCCTTGATTTTATTTCTGACCTTTGAGTTGCTGCATTTCAGATGCTGCTGGCTTACAGCATCCAACATTATTTTGGTTCCTGCAAAGAAAGCCTAGGTGTGTATCAAAACTAAACTTACTAATATTATGTGTTAGATTTAAGAGCAACTAGGTAAAAATGAGAGAGAAACTCATGGCGTTTTCCAAGTCCGATTCATAGATACCCACAAGAAGTCTATTAATTGTATGAACATCTGTTAAAGAAAGGAAATTGATTTTTTAAAATAAGTGGTTTCCTTATACATTGAGAAATTACTAGAATATTTTAAACTGTGAAAAGGACAGATACAATTTCTACATGACTTCTGAAAACGCATACAGTACATATATTTTAAATGCAACTAGAATTTGGCAGCTAACTATAAGGGAAACGATTTTACCACCAAACAAGGCCTGTTTTGAAAAGGGACTTTGTACTTTTAATGGTTTTTGATTCTCAAACTGTCTGAACTGAATGAATGAAGGAAAGTGTATATTGAACATTGCAAGTTGATTTTTTATTCAGTAATCTTACCCCAACTCTGTTTCTATTGCCAAGCAAATGAGATTTCTTGGTGTTTTACTTAACACTGAGTCCAAAGTAGGCTCATTGAATCAGCAAAAATATAGCTAAATAATAATTAGTCTTGTTTACATCATGTCAATTAAATAATTCAAAGGCATCTAATTGACCAAGCATTTAAGTCATTATTTTATACTAGGCAATTAATAGGTGTTGAGGGAACAAACAAACAAAACCAGTCATGAGCATGCCTTCAAGAACCTGAGAGCTCAGTAAATATATATAACTGGTAATTAATTATAACTGGTGAATAGTGGCTCCAAAAAGCTGAAGAAACAAACAAAAATTAGGTGGTATTTAGTGGAAGCCTTTTAGCTTTATATTAACCTCTTCTTTGTCCAGAGGTGTTGACCCAAGAACAGCAAGTGGAGTTTAAGAGTATGCAGATGCTTCGCTGTTTTTTCAAAGAAATCAAAAGTCTTCCTACTTTAATTCTAACAATGGCCAAGGAATATACTAAGTAAAGATATCAATGTTTTTGTGACCATTGAGCCATTAAAAGTTTTACTACAGGGCATGGAACCTGGATCTGGCCTCTTCGGTAATTATAATTTAATGTTATCTATGCAATAATAAAACTTCATATGAGAGGTGGAAATAATCTAATGGAGGAAATGATTGATTTCCAGGTTAGGTAAAGAAGTGCACCTGAGAAATAAATCTCAAGTCTGGCTTAAAGGATCCTACAGAGTATAGCAGTTTTACAAGGTCAAGAGAAGTAGCTACAAAAGACGAAGGAAGTTGCTTGTACAAAGGCATGGTAGGATTGTGTAGTAAGGCACTATAATATATTTCATATTGCTGGTGAAAATGTAAGTCAGGGAACGGTGTAGCCCAGACCAAAGAGATAGTGAGAACCAAATGATGGATGCTTTCTGTCACTTGTCATTTAGACTAGTATTAGTATCTCATACTTAGCAGCATGTATTTTATTCTGTAGACCTACAGCATCTAACGTGCATGATTTTAGCTAGTTATGGTATTTAAATTTAAAAATTAAAAATTTTGAAAACTAATTCAGTTTCTGATTCTCACCAGTGAGTCTCAACAGTGATGTCCTCAGTAACCACAGGTAGCTACTGGCTGCCATATTAACTGGCGTCACACTCCCATTATTGTCTATTGAACAGCATACCATAGATGTTTGGGAACCTTAGAAATTTCAGAAGTGGGGAAATACTATGTGACTCTTTGCATGTTAGAAGAACAGATTTGGTAGGAAGGTAAGGTTGGGAGAAATAAGAGAAATTAGGATGTTAATCTACACAAGATTATAGAAAACTATAAAGGCAGTGATGATGGGTGGGACAGAGAGGGAGAATTTGAGAGAGGTAGAGTGGAACCAAATTAGATTTTATCTCTGTTGATCAGTTTTATGACTACAATGATTAAGGGTATCAATCATGGTGGTTACCAAATAAAGAAGTGTGTGTGTGTGTGTGTGTGTGTGTGTGTCTGTGTGTGTGTGTGTGTGTGTGAGAGAGAGAGAGAGAGAGAGAGAGAGAGAGAGCAAGAAGGGCCCAGTTCATTTTGTTTGTAGATGGTGAGAGTAGTAGACAACATCTTAACAGGATGTTAAGAACCAACCAAACAGGTTTCTAGAGCCCGTGGAGACCATGCAGTTGGCAGACTGATCTTCATTTTGAGATAATATCTTTGATAATCTTGGAACCACAGGCATATATTATCATCACATCAAAGTACTAAAATAAATAAAACTTTAGGAGATGAAAAGGCAGGTTAAAAAAATAATAAATCTCTCATAGAAATCTTATCAGAGGGTGTGGCTTAAATTTTCCAATGTTCTGGTCTCTTAATATTCTTTACTAATGGGAATGACTCAGACCTGACATCTTCTGTTGGTGCCTTTGGTAGTCAGATAATCTAAAGCCTATTTGGTAACTGGTATAATTGGTCAAAGAAATACTAGAGGTTTTTCTCAGTTGTACCATTTGTAGACAAACAGCAGGCAAGTCATTTGTTCAGAAAAAGGGAACATGGATAAGGGAATAAATGAAGAAGAAGGAGAAGGAAGTGGAAAAGGAAAGGAGGAGGAGAACTAGAGAGAAAGAGAGGGGAGGAGGAGAGGAAAGATGTTAGCCATGATATTTTGCTCACTGGAAAAACTTTAAAGTTGGGACATCAATTCTTTTAAGGAGTTACCTTTTTCCTTTCAACATTTCCCTTCTCTTTTGCTACTATAAATGATGATCTAGCTAGAGTTTAGTGAGGACACATTGCATGCCAGCCTTGTGTTAAATTCTTCTGACCATGATCTCTGCATGTTAACTGGTCATGAATGGTTGAATCAGGTCTCAAACAGATTGATTCCAAAACTTCATTTGTACTGTCTGCACATTGCCTCTTCTCTGGAGAATGTCATAGGGCCTCTTGCATCCTCCATTAAGGAAATGCTACCAGAGCCTAGCATTTGGTTATTGTTATGGTTTGTGTCTGGGTGTCTCCCCAAAGCCTCATGCAGTCATGGAGAAGGCTGAATCTAGCATTTGTGATTGGTTCATTATCTAGCACTGGAATTGGTGGTGTGAGTGCTGCCCCTGGCCAGGGTCAGGTAGCCAACATACAATATAAGGGAGGGGAGGCGGCGTGCTTTTCCCCATTTGCCCTTTTTGCTCTTGTTGCTTGTGGCCACCAGGAATGGTTAAACCTCAGCCACACCACCCTGCCTTGGAGCCAGCTGAGTATGGACTGAAACCTTAAAAAAACTGTAAGCTAAATAAACCTTTCTTTCCTTCATTTTGTGTGTCAGGTATTTTGTCTTAGCAACAAGAGAAAAGTAACCAAGACAGTTGTCTTTTCCATTGCTATAAGAATGGTTCTTTTTTTAGCAAGTTCAATGTAAAAGGAAAAATCATTGCCCGCAGCAATAGAGGAAAGAGATGGTTATTTGGTTCCTTCCTTCAGGATCAAGTGGCTTTACCATGGCTAAACTGAGCTGGGAAAGGGGGTTTTTGGAACATATCTCCCTCAGCTAAAGGAAGATGGTATATATTCAATGTGAACAGTATACATATATAGTATAATTTAATATATGACTGGAAATTTGCAAAGATTATTATACATATAGGCCACATATAACAGAATTCTATATATATATATAGATACACATTATATAGGTACATAGTGTAAAAATGCTTAAATTATATATATATATATATATATATTTATACATATATAGTATAAACTAAATAGGCAATATTTGCTTCTATATTTAAAATTAGAAAAATAAACCCTAAATCTGAGAAGCTCATATGGAGAGAACATTTGGGAAGACACTAATTTTTTCATATCTTATTTGTATTTTATAATATTTTCTAATGAACATATGAAGTAACAATTCTGTGCTAAGAATGCTTACTTTGCACTAGATATTCTCAAATGTCCAATCTAGAAATCACAAAATTCAGGCCCCCCTTGGTCAATGTAACCATTTAGTGAGACCCTGTTTCAAAAGAAAAAGAGAGAGAGAGAAAGAAAGAAAGACAGAGGCTGGGGATATAGCTCAACAGCATAAGCACCTGCCTGGCAAGTGCTAGGTCATGAGTTTGATACCTGGTACCAAAAAAATGAAAGAAAGAAAGAAAGAAAAAGAAAGAAAGAAAGAAAAGAAAAGAAAGAGAGGTGGTGGGGAGGAGGAGCTGGAGACAAAGGGAGGGAGAGAGGGCAAAGGGCTGGGGGTGTGAAGCCCAGCGGAAAGGCCCTAGGTTCCATCCCCAGTATTAAAAAAAAAAAGACCCTATTTAACCCATTCAAGGTAACAATACTCAGCATGGAGATTTTTCCATTTGAGGTGCTACTGATAAAAACAACAGCTCAGCAATCATGGTCTCAAGTATTTTCTGTTTAAAAAGAGCTGTTTCACAGTAGACTTGCGTGGGTTCCTGGGTATCTTGTTGGTTTCTGTGCTGGGGGCGTTTCCCTAATATCTTTTCTCTCCCTGTCCTAAGTATGCCACTCTGAGACTCTCAGAGGACTAGGTTTTTCAGGTCCTTACCTGATTTCTCACAGTGATCGTGATCATCCCTTGAGAAAACATTGACCCAAGAGACCTTTACAGCTGTGCCCATGGACGGCAGCTCTATTTCACCTTCCCAGGTAAGCAGCCAGGATCTGTCCTGGTTGGTGTGGTTGTTAGTCGCCCAGGCTCCACCGAGTCCAGTGGTAATTAAATAGTGGCCACTGAAGAGCTTCCGGTCTCAATAGCCTGTAGGGTCAGTTCTAAGTCACTGGGTCTGATGAGATACAAATTGTCCCCCTGAATAAGATAGCTCTATACTCAGACAAAAACTATTGATTTCCATTCTACTACCCAAATGACACCATCATTTGGCCACATTAGGTAATTTGCTCCAATTTTGACTTTTGGATTTGGGACTGAGATTCAGGCCATACCATGAAATGTTGTTTAAGTAGTTTAAAAAAAATAAAAAGAAAGAATTGCTATAAGCCAGGCATTCAGGATCCTACAATAACCTGAATTCTTTTGTCTCTATGTTCTAGCTCTTATTAAACATGTTTAATGGGACTTAATATCTGATTTTTGGAGGAAATCATTAACAGCTAATTGAGACTGCTACTTCGAGTCTGGAAAAATCACCCTGGTCACTGAGAATTAACATTATCACATTCTTACATGATGTCCTATGTCAGTCTTTGCCTCTTAAAAATGTCATTTCCCCAAATTTTATACCATGTGGTAGACAAAAGACAAATATCCAAAATGTACAATTGAGCCCTTACCAATCAATAAGAAAAAAAAAATCAATGATGAAACAATTCAATGAGAACAGAAATCTTGTCAGTATTGTGCTCAATTAAAAAAAAAACTTAAGTAACTAAATAAAGCCAAAGACATAAATATGCTGAATGTCACTACCAAATTAATATAGGCAAAATAAAATGAAATAAATAAAATACAACTTTTCAACTTTTATCCTGGTAAAAATGAAAAAGGTTTGATAATGTGCTGCATGGATAAAATTATAAAGAAAACAGTGTCAGAGATAACATCCTACAATCCTTAGTGGGAAACTGTGTAATGGCTATTAAAATTCTACACATTCATAGCGTGCACCCAGAAATTCCACCACAGAAAAATTATTGCCATGCAAAAATATGTGTCAAAAGATCACAATTTCAGGAATATTTTCAATAGTGAAATCTAAGTGAACACCCAACTTAGTATTTTAATAACTGTAAACAATATTTGTTGAATACTTACTTACCTGTTGCCTATCTTTTCCATCTGTATTTCACAAGCCGTAATTCAATAAATCATTCAATAAATTTAGGAAATTGATTCTATTAATATTTTTTAGTCTCAGATGAAGGTGTTTTGAAAGGCAGAATCTGAAATAGGAAAAGCTTAGGAATTTTTCTTTCTCTTTCTCTTTTTTTAAGGGCAACATGCTGTTCTAGATGTTTTACTATGTTTACACATTTCATTTATTTTAAGATAGATCTGTTATCATGGTCTTCCCTTAACAGTGGAGAAACCTGTCACTTGAAATTGCTTACACTACTTGTTCAAGGTCTCACAGATGGGCAATCACAGAGGCAAGTACTGGTAACCACAATGTCTTAGGCTTTTCGAGTTACAGGGGGAATACTTAAGGTAGGATCCTCTTCGACTTAATTAAATGTCATGTATCTCAATCTCTCATTTTCTGTAAAATGGGAATGAGACCAATAACTTACAGATTTCTGTCAGCTAAATTCATCTATATCAAGATGATATAGCAGTTAAAATTTTATTAGAGGTCTAGTAATGCACTAAAACAAGAAAAGATATATGGACCACAAGGAAAGGAATAAGACTGTCTTTATTCACAGATGACATAATTATCTGTGTCAAAAACACAAAAGAATACACATACAACACACACACACACAAAACCACCTCCTGGAACTGGCAAGGGTGTATGTAGCACACAAGGTTAATACACAATAGGATTTTCTATTTCCCAAGAAGAACAACTGGAGTTTGAAGTTTTAAAAATCAGTAATTATAACAGTCCCCACCCCTCAAATTTGAAATACTTAGGTATACATCAGGCACGAATCTAACAAACTATTTACAGATATGTGGGCATGTCCTTCAGTGGGTGAATGGATAAACAAGCCATGAATACCCATCCGCTGAGATATTTTTCAGTGATAAAGCAAAATGAGCTACCAATTCATGAAAATAAATGAATGAATATTAAATGCATATATAAGTGAAATAAACTAATCTGTTAAAGCTGTATAATACATGATTCCAATTATTTGCCATTTTGAAGAAGACAAAACTACAGAGAAGATAAGTGGATCAGTAATTGTCAGGGGCAGGAATTCTAGGGGAGAGAGAAAGGTTGAATCAATGACACATTAGAGGATTTTTTAGGGTGATAAAAACCATTCAGCATGATCCTATAATGGTAGATATAACACTGGCAGTCATCAATAGCCCATACAACTTTATAGGATAAACAATGAACTTCAAAATATGTGTACACGCACACACAAATGAGCTAGCACACTCCTAAAATGGTGTTGTGGGTATGACAGTGCACACCTGCAATTCTATTCAGCTGTTCTGGAGGCTGAGTCAAGAGAACCACAAGTTCGAGGTCGGCCTAGGCAATTTAGCAAGATCCTGTCTCAAAATAAGATTAAAAGATGATGGGGATGTAGTAAAGCATGTGTGTGAGGTCCTGGGTTCAATTCCCAGTATTGCAAAAAATTAAAGCAAACAAACAAACAAAATAAAGCTTAAGAATTCAAAAAAAATCCCAAGATGGCAGGCAGAGTATGAAAAACCCACACAAATATATGAAAACTTCACTGGAGGGTGGGGGAAGAGGGAGCCTCACTAAACAACCTTGGAGAGGAGTGGTATGAGAAACAGTACATGGGTACACTATTCCAGTCCACACTTCCGGACACCAAAATTAAAGGTATGAGAAACAGTACATGGGTACACTATTCCAGTCCACACTTCCGGACACCACAGGGGTGCAGGGCCCTAATTCTGGCACTGCCGCACACTGATTCTCAAAATATGCAAGAAAATAGATGCATGGTGGAAGTCAGATTTCTCCTCACTGGAGTGGAAATATGCAGAGGGACAGGGTAGAAGCCCAGTACAATTGATATGATAATGAGAGTTGGAGAAACCAGTAAGAACTTAGGTTTATCCTAAAAGAGATAAAGATGGTTACCTATAGAAATATGCAACAATATAACTAACCAATTCTATGATATATATATATTCCTCGTAGAGGAGCAAGAAGCAACTGCAGCCCAGTAAAATGAGCACAAGTAGCATCCAGATTTGGAGTTTTAATATACTTCTCCAATAAAAAGGGTAAGATTTCTTGAAAAGATGGCTGGCTTTAGGACTGCAACAGAAAAATATAGATGAGCCAGAAGCATTATGTAGTGCTACAAGTGCTACAAGAAGGAAGTGCTCCTCCTTGCAGAAAAAAATAA
>RJWT010017970.1:0-19101 GCA_004365215.1 Cuniculus paca
GCAGGGCACAAAGCTGCAGGCCTTTCTCCCCAGCCGGGTGATGGAGGCTGGCAGCAAACCCTGGAAAGCAAAGAGGAACTGAGGAAACAGCACAGAGGCACGGCCTGCGGGACTTACAGAAGACTGGACAGGGCAATGGAGCAAAGAAACACCACTGACGACCTCAACCCGGCACCACAGATTGAGTGCAGGGCCTTTGAATCCCCACCCCTTTTTAATTTTTTATTTTGAGATGAGGTCTCCCTAAGTTGTTAAATTGCCTGGGTTGGGCTCAAACTTGCGATCCTCCTGCCTCAGCCTCCCAGAGTGCTGGAATTATAGGCGTGCACCGCCGCATCTGGCCGACTCCCTTTCTATTTTGGTTTAAGCAACTAATTTGGTGCTGGAGCCATTTACTAAGATGAGGAGGATAAGAAAAGGGATAGTTTTATGGAGGAAGAGCAGAGTTACAGAACCAAGGATTCTAACTTTACACACTTTAGAAGCTTACGACACCTTTTTCTTTTCATCATCTTTTGTTTCATTAGTGCGTGCCCGCAGTTCATGCAGTTTATGATCACCCCAGAGAGTGCTTACATGTGCACACCACAAGGCCTGTTTGCTTTTTAACCCCCTCCCCCTCCCCTCCCTTACGTGACACATCTTCATGTCAAGTAAGTCATCGCGGTGTGACCGGGAGAGTGAGGTACAAAGTTCTGAGCAGCAGCTATAAATCCAAGCCTTGCGGTATCACATAAACATTATTTAAAGCCCCGTGACTCGGGAGCTCACTTCGGAAGAGAAGGCAAGTAAGGGTCCCCCTGCACCACGCAGGGCCAGGTGGGGGCTGAAGAACAAAGAGGAGGAGGCGCCAGTACACAGGGAACCGTGATGTTCCAGGAAAAAGAACCAAGAAGTCGGAGTCGGACGAGACTCTGCACAGGAAGCCCACACTTATGTGACAAGGAGGACGGCTGTGACCGTGCAGCGACGGGACAGGCACTGCACTCCTCCGCCTCGATCCCCATTTCACTTCAGCCGCTTAGCAGTCGCGTGAACTGTGGCGGGTTATTTATCCTGTCTATGTAAACTGAGTTTCCCCATCTGCGAAACTGGCATCACAGCAGTAATTCTACAATAACCGCTCTAAAAGCGTTTGCTATTCACTGTTACATTTAAAAAACATGAATTACAAAACCATGCACGTAATATGAAGCCTTAATATGGAGATATGTAACACACACATGTATTACACATATCTTTAAGAACTGAAAAGTTGCAAAGCTACATATCAAACTGAGAAGAATTGGTATTGCTTAGCAGGTCTCCCTAATTACTTGTGAATTTTATAAATATAATGCCGGGGGTTTTTTTTGTTTTTTTTTTTTGCGGCACCCGAGATTGAACTCATGACCTTGCGCTTGCTGGGCAGGCACTTAGGCTGCTGAGGTAGATCCCCGGCCCATGCCGGCTTATTTTCTCATTATTCTACTATGAACATATTTGTCATAGTGTACATAAAAGATTTCTTTTTTTAATTTCAAGAGCAAATAACGGCGTGGTGGTGCACGCCTGTAATCCCAGCTCTTGGGCAGCTGAGCAAAGAGGATTGCTGTGAGTTCGAGCACAGCTTGGGCTACACAGGGAAACAGTGTCTTAGAACAACAAAAACAAAAACACAAATGCAAACAAACAAACAAGAGTAAATAGCACTGATCCAACTTTTTTTTTTTGGTGACAGCAGGGATTGAACTCACGACCTTGCACTTGCTGGGCAGGCGCTTAGACCGCTGAGCTAGATCCCCAGCCCCGGTGTTTTTGAGAAAGGGTCTCACTATGCCGTTCAGGCTGGCCTTGAGCTCACTTTGTAGCCCAGGCTGGTCTCGAACTCACAACGATCCGCCTGTCTCAGCCTCCCGAGTGCTGGGATTACAGGCGTGAGCCACCACACCCGGCTACTGATCCAACTTTTGTAACTCAATAGAAAAATTTTTTAATCTTCCTAGAATGAAAATAATTAGGATAAACATGAGCATCCACTGACAATAACTTGGCACAGTCTCCAAACGCTCCCCATCGCCTCAGCAGTACAGGACTCCACTAGGCTGGGCCCCAGGCCTGCCAACACCTTACTCGTGGTCTTCCGCCCCAAAGCTCTCGTGAGAACACACATCTCTGCGGGGTCAGTCACGCAGCCCCACGCAGCCAACACACCCAAGACGCCCTTGCTGTATCCTGACAGTACCCCAAGTCTAGTTTCCTCCATAAAAATGAGATGTCAGAAAAGATACACGCAGGACACACGCCACCAGCAATCTTAGTATCCGATGAAAACCATCCCTGTCACAACCCTTTCATGATGTAAAATAAATGTGTGTGTTCTCGGCAGCTAGACAACGAAGACACAAACTGCAGCTCGGCCACCCTGGCACCACGGGACTCCCCCCTGTGAGGAGCGCCTTAGAAGAACCTGCGCCGGCAGCTGCTCCGCGGCGTGGCAGCTTCCGCCTCTCACGGGCTCCCGTGCCGTCCCGCTGGGCTGCAATGCCACCCCAAGCCCGCCTCTCACGGGGCCATCTCCTTCCAGGGCTCGGCCCCAGGTCACTTCCTCAGTCTCCCCAGCCCCCATGAGGCGCACGCTCCACTGCGCTCCTGCACAGGCCGCCATCTTCGGAAAGATGAAGGCTCCGCTCGGCTCCGCTCCTTTGGAGACTGGCACAGCTCCCGAACGTAAGGGGCCCGGGCTAAACCACGGATAGAGACCTAAATGAACTAGCGCGTACCTGACAGCTAGCTGCCAACACTTGCTGCACACTACTAGGACCCCAGGGCCGTTTATGTATCGTCACAGAAATTCCGTGAGATACGAAAGCCACTGTTAGTTTCATTTAACACCTAAGAACCGAGGGGCAACGAGACTGGGTAATGCGGCCGAAGGGAGAATTTTACCTGTAGAAACTAACGACCCCTAGCTGGGTGTGGAGGCGCACGCCGGTGACCACAGCACTCGGGAGGCTGAGGCACCTCGAGGATTGTTCCAAATTTGAGACCAGCCTGGGCTACAAAGTGAGCTCAAGGCCAGCCTAAACTGCACAGCAAGACCCTGTCTCAAAAGGACAAAGTAAATAAATAAATAAAGTAAAAACAAAGAAACAAACCAATGACCCCTATTAGGGAATACATTTTTAACTTGACCAGAAAAAGCATTTCACAGGGAAAGACAAACTTGCACTGACTTTTCATGAATCTTCCTTCAAATAATTAGAAAATCATCATCATAAGATGTACCAGATGTGGAACTTTCCTTACAAAGCCATCACACTAACTTGTAACACACAAATCAACTTCAAAAGCTATGGAAGGAAGGACTTGGACTTTTCCTTTACAGCCTTATTCGTCTTCCAAAGGCTCCTCCCTGCCTAAGGTAACAGAGCCAAGAAATAAAGCCAAAACAAACATACCACAAACTCTTGGATCAGGTCATCAGATTAATGGAATGTTAAAATATTTTTCATTTTAAAAATCATATGACTTTGCTTCTGCATATTTTGTGGCCAAGATAAATTCTGGGATGGAAAATTGACAACCAAATAAAAGCCTTTCATATCTATATATTTTCCTTTCTTTCCTTTAACATATAGGATTATAATGATCAAATTAATGTATTAAAGAGTGATTACTGGGACATTAAAACATGATAAATCAGGTTCTGTCACATTTCTTTCAAAACTCAACTCCAAATCTAGCATCTCTTCCATAGCTACTCTGCATCATAAGCAAGCAGAAACAACGTATCTGTGTAAAAGCTATGATTCTATATCTCAAACAGGCAACACTAATAACAGGTAACCCTCAGGGGCACTATAATCAGACTTGTTTATTGTATTAATTCACTTGCTGCCCTCAAGGACCTCATAAAATAGCTATTATACCTCTACTCTCTGGGTCAAACTCTGAGAGAGATTACTGCCTCTCCTCACCATCTCTGAGTTAGAGACCTGCACTGCAGGCTTCATCTACTCTGGACTTTCCCTGTAAGAGCTTTAGTAACTCTACTGTCCTGTAATCTAACCTTATTCTTCCCACTAGAACATTAAAATCTGGAGCGTCACCACTTTCACTGAAAAACAAAACACACAAGCAAACAATAAAACGCTACCATTTTCCAAGGCAGCGTTTTCCTTGAATGTGCTCCAAACCAACCTCTCAGTTCTTTCACCCCACATCAGATGGCACCGTTCTGAGCGCATCCCTCAAGGACACACCAGCCGCATGCCTGCTAGCATTTCTGGCTCCGTGCGTGAGGAGCCTGAAGTCACTGCTCCCTCCTAGTAACAACGTGAGCAGACTGAACATCGACATCTCCTTTTGGATCCAAGAGGAGGTAAGTGAGGTCACAGGGCTGGCTCCAAGGCCGAGCTGGGGCAGCAGGGATTCCAAGGTCAGGGCAGGCAATCTGACCTAACTGGCCAGCTGTGGAGGCTAAGCATGCTTGAGTCTGGGGGGCCAGTCAAAGGGTGGCACCTACTTCAGTGAGTTTTACAAGCAGGTGGTCAACAAGGTCCCCACAGTAAATACTGGGAGAAAAGCCTCTTATGCTAATGCTTCTAGCAGGGACAGGGGAAGGAGTCATTCTGAGACGTGCCAGGATCTCCATTCCTAACAAGGTCTGCTCTTATGAAAAAGAGATGTGCTCAGAGCTGAGGAACTTGGGGAAGGGAATGCACAACTCTGGAGCCCTCTCCTCACTGCGCCCCACCTCTGGGGACGGGGAGGAGAAGCACTTTTGAAGTTCACAGTCCAGAGGCCTACGTCCACTATAAAGACTTCAATCTCGTCACAGGACTGCAAACTGTGAACGTTTCCCTCCCTCCAGCACCATACCTGAAGGCCTACTTAACAGTGGTTCTTTCACTCAATGCATCGCATCTACCCATCAAGAAAAGCATTACAAGCCTGGTGTGGTGGCACTTGTCTGTCAGTCTGTCATCCCAGCACTTGGGATGCTGAAGCAGGAGGATGGCTGCAAGACTCCAGGTAAGCCCCAGGCTACATAGTGAATTCAAGGCCAGCCTGTACAATGTAGCAAGACCCTGTCTCAAAAAGACAAGAGAAAAAGAGAAAAAAATACACACACACACGAAGAAGAAGAAAAAAGAGAAAAAGATCACAAAGCATGTACAAAGGCAAAAATGTAATTTGAACGGAGAAGCTGGGCATGGTGGTGCACACCTGTAATCCCAGCACTCGGGAGGCTGAGGAAGGAGGATCACGATTGAGTTCGATGCCAGCCCGGACTACATAATGAGACCCTAGCTCAAAAAAAAAAAAAAGGAGTTTGCAATTCTAGAGTCCACTGAAGGCATGCATCTTCCAGGGGAAGTGTATCTTCCAGGGAAAACGTGGACTAACATGGTGGTTGATTCCAACAAAGTTTCAGTCCTCAGCACATTCAGAACTGCCAGTCCCAGGTCCCCAGCTCCTTGGCAGGCCCCTGACTCTGTGTTCCTAGAGCAACCTCCACACAGCCCAGGGGAACCAGGGTATACAAAAGGCCACTGCACATACAAGGGACGTGTGCTCTGATCATGGCTGCTCCTGTCCACACAGCTGCACAAGACAGACAGGCAGACCCTGTCACCAACTTTCCTCACAGCTGCAAGTCCCTCCCCCTCCAACTGAAGTGATACCCAGGAGATCTGAAAGTTCAGTACACTTCTTTTACTTTTACCTTACTGTCAACTGGTTGCCCTTGTGGAAGCCAGATTTTAATGACTAGACATTCCAAACAGGAAAATCAGAAAGTGAATGTATATATCCAAGAAAAGTTGCTGGCTTAGAAAAGACCCAAGAAGATCTTATACTTACACTTTAGGCTGACACTGGCAGACACAGTCTACAGCAATTACACACACACAGAAAGCCCTAGGAAAGGAGAAGAATCCTGATACGAGACACACCACACTATCAGATTCATATGGCCAGTTATCAACACAGAGCTCCAAAGACATACCAAAACACAGGAGGGTAGACACTGGAAAGAAAAGACTCAGCAGATGCTGTCCCTGGGAAAGAAAGAACTGATGGCAGATGTGCTTGACAAAGACTTTCAAACAACTGTCATAAATATGCTTGAGGAGCAAAAGGAAGACAGAGAAAGGCAAGAAAGCAGTGTATGAAAAAATGGAAGTCAGTAACAGAGAGAAAACCTAAAAAGAAACCAAAAAGAAATTACTGAGTTGAAAAATACAACTGGATTAAAAAACTCACAAGAGGGATTCAAAGGCAGATTTGAACAGGCAGAATTAGTAATCTGCCTATCAAGGTAAGGCAATTAATGCATCTGAAGAACAGAAAGAACAAAGTTTGAAGACAACCATCCAAGGATACAAAGGAGACTTTAGTCCAAGCAATATAAGCCTTGTGAGACTACCAAAGAAGACAGATGGGGACTGAACAGCTATGAAAACAGCTGAAATTCCCCACATGTAATCAAAGACTGCATTAACATACACATCCAAGGTCAATGAAATTCAAGTAAAATGAATTCAGAGAAATCCTTAAGGAGAAACATTATAATTACACAAAAATCAAAGACAAATGAATCTTAAAAGCAATACGACAGAAACAACGGTCATATATCAGGAATTCTCTAAAATTTTATGTCTATTTCTGAACAGATACTTTGGAAGCCAGAATATGACACGCCAATACATTCAAAGGGCGAAGTAGTTAAAAATAAAACAACAACTGAACCAAGAATACATATACAATGTGGCAAAACTGTCCTTTAAATCTGAGAGGAAAATTAAGATACTGCCAGAAAAACAAAAGCTGATGGACACTGCTACTAGCAGGCTTGACCTTCAAGAGGTGACAGAAAAGTCTTGCAGGGTTAATGAAAAGAGACTGTCTAAACAATAACTTTAAATCACATGAAGAAATAAAGATCACACTACAGGTAAATGCATGAGAAGTTATAGAATAGGTTAGGACTAGTGACACAGCTCAGTGGTAGAAAGCTTGCTTAGTACATGTGAGGCCCTGGGTTTGATTCCCAGCATCATAAATAAACTAATAAAATACATGAATAAATGGTCAATATTATTGTTACAGTAGTTTCAACTGCACTTCTTGCTTTCTATATGACTTGAGACTAACACATGAAAATATTAAGTATAGTCAGGCAAGATGGCACATGTTTGTAATCCCAGCACTGAAGAGGCTGAGGCAGGAGGATCACTGTGAGTTGAAGGCCAGGCTGGAATGCGTAGCAAGACCCTGTCTCCAAAAAAATAAATAAATAAAAATAAAAATCAATATCTATCTATCTATCTATCTATCTATCTATCTATCTATGGCTACGGTTTGTGTCTGGATCTGGATCTATCTATAGCTACGGTTTTTGTCTGGATAGCCTCCTAAAGCCTCATGTGGTCACGGAGGGGGGCTTTTCAGGGTCAGTTGAATCTAGAGTTTCAGATTGACTCATGGTCCAATGCTGGGATTAAGGGTGTGAGTGCTGCACCCACCCTAGGGAAGGTAGCCTGCATACAATATAAGGGACAGAAAGATGTCTCTGTCTTTCTGTCTCTTCCTCCTTGTTCCCCTACCCCTACTGCTTTTGCTGGCTCTCATCAGCATGAACTGTTGCCCCTCTGCCGTGTGCACACTGCTCTGGAGTCAGCCAATAAAATATGGACCGAACCCCTACAAACCGTGAGCCAAATAAACCTTTCCTCCTTTAACTCTGAATGTCCAGTATTCTGTCTCAGCAATGAGGAAAGTAACGAAGACAGAATTCGGTACCAGAGAAGTGGAGTAGCTGCTGTGACTTTAAATGACCATGTGGTTCAGGAGCCTTTGGGAATGTGTTTGTGGGAAGAGACTGGAAAGGTTCCGAGATGCTTGCTGACAAAGCAGAGCTGGAACACCTTGGGCAGTTCTGTATGGGAGATTCTGCTCAGAGCTCAGAAGACCAGAAAGCTAGTTAAAAACAGGCTCAGGAAGTTTCTGTATGAAGGAGGACTGCACTGGCTGCTGGACCCTAGCAGCCAATGTGTTATGGTTTGGCAGAAAGTGTGTCTGCATTTTGCTCATATCCAGAGACCCTGCTTGAGACTGAGATTGAGTGCAGTGGACTAAGTAATCTTGCAGAAGAAATTTCAAGGCCATCAAATGCTGCGTGGGTGGCAAGGATACTGTTGGGGGCTTTTAGTCAGATCCATGCTGAGAAATAAGAGCAAAGAGGCCAACATAATGATTTAAAATGTTATGAGTTTGGTCAGAAAAGAAGCTCCAGTAAAGTTGTGCACTGCAGAGAGCCAAGGGATTGATTGCTGAGATGGAACAAAATAAAAAAGATGGCCTGAGGCCATCACAAGAAGCAGCAGGATTCCACCCTTTGCAGCCTCAAAACTGCAAAAGTGAAAGACTTCACTTTGAGAAGAAAACCCCACAGCACTGTGTTCCAAAATGGTGGCAGTCTAGAGAATTTGTTCCTCAAAATTTGACTAAGAGTGATCTGTGATCCAAGCACTAGACCTCTACAGTCGGGAGGGGCAGGGGGTGGGGAGCCTGCCTACTGCTCCACCTGGCAGCAGACCTTGGTATCATCCACATGGCACCGCTTTTAGGTGCATGAGAACGCAAGAGTTGTGGGGTCAGTAAGGCTTCCACCCCAATTTCAGAAGGCCTTGGAGACCAGGCAGTGTACCCATAAGACAGCAGTGTGTGAAGCTGTGAGTGTGAAACCAAAGGTGTGGTGGAGCTCCTCGATGTTTGGAAAAGCCAGGAAGTGGATCTTCTGAGGAAAACTGCAAGGAGGAAGCAGAACAGGTCCAGGAGAGAAGCCACGGGAGCTACAACCACCAGAAGTGCCATGGGTTGGAGCCATCCAAGCCCTTTGGAGCTCATGATGAATGAAATGTCTCTCATGTGCCACTGAATGTTAGAAGTGTTTAACATTGTTTTCATTTGTACAGGAGTTCACAGCTAAGAGTTTGCCTTACATCTCAGAGGAGACTTTTGACTTGCCATTTTCAGCAATGGTGAAACTGGTAGGACTTTGGCAACTCTTGGAGATGAACTAAATGCCTTCTGCATAAAGGGATGTACATGAGTCTGTGGGGGGCAGAATGTTATGATTTGTATCTAGATGCCCCCCCCAAGCCTCATGTGGTCACAGGTTTTTGTTTGGTTTTTTTGGAGGTTGCTGAATCTTAAGTGTGCAACAGTCATGGTGCAATGCTGGGACTAAGGGTGGGTGACTGCTGGATCAGTCCACTGACTGGACTGGCACTGCCCTAATCCCGGTAGACTGGACACAATACAAGGGACAAAAAGAGGCTTGCCTTGCTCTCTCCCCTTTTGTTCTTGTTGCTTTTGCTATCTTCCACTATCATGAACTGTTGCCCCTCTGCCATGTGCCACCCTGCTTTCAAGCTAGTCGATTATGGACTAAAATCTCTACAAACTGTGAGCTAAACCCTTCCTCCCTTTAACTTTGGGTGTCAGGTATTTTTGGCTCAGCAATGAGAGAAAAAAATACATATATAATATAAAAGCTAACACTATTTGGTTGAGGGGGAGGTGTATTGAGACAGGATCTCACTATGCAGTCCAGGCTGGACTTGAACTCACTATGTAGCCCAGGCTGGCTGCAAACTCACAGCAATCCTTCTGCCTCAGCCTCCCAAGTGCCAGGATTATAGGCATGCACCACTACCATACCTGGCAAAAAGCTAACACTGTTTTAACTTTGATTTATAGATTCTTTCTTTCTGTATAATTTAACAGACAAATGAATTAAAAGTAATTACAGTGCAGTTTATGTTTTGGGTCACATGATGTATAAAGAAGTAATTTCGTGACAGCAACAATTGGAATAAGTAAGAAAAGAGCTGTTGAAGGAGCAGTTTTAATTATTTATTTTTTATTTTAAAAAGAATACAACCAAACAAAATAAAACAGAGTAGAGTCAATCACAACAAAACAATGAACATGGTACATGACCTCTAAACAGGGAAAAAGCAATCAATAATGGCTACCATAATGCCTCTTGTTATCTACAATATAACTGCCCAAACCATCAGGAATAAATAAAATCAAACAAAATAGAACAAATAAAACCAGTAAAAAAACAAAAACAAAAACAAAACAAACAAAGCAGAACAATGTAAGCAATATAGAACTTCAAGATACTAGTAAAACAGCAGTGGCTACCATAATGCTTGTTATCTTCAGAATAGTTGCCTACACTTTCAGACATAATACAATCAAACAACACTGAATAAAGTAAAATCATTAAAACAAAACAATGAAAGCAATACAGGGTTTCTAAACAAGATAACTGGACATCCTTGATGGCTGCAATTATATATTTTGTTATCTTTAAAATAGCTGTCCATGCCATCAAGTATAATAAAATCAAACAAAACAGAATAAAATGAAACTAATCAGAACAATGAAGACAACAGGTGTTTCAAAACATGAAAATATTAACAGTGGTCACTTCCTTTCCTTTTAGATAATTCCTCCCCTTTGACTTTCCCAATATGTACTGTGCATTTTGGATCCCACTAACTCCTTTAGTTATACGAGGGAGACAACATGAAATTCAGCCATGTAACTCTGAGCCACTTCATCCATGAACATGATCTCAGGTTACCTCTATCTACCTACAAGAACCTTGAGGTTATCTTCCTTTATAGCTGAATAGGTTTCTACCACATAAAATGCCATGTCTTTCTTATCCATTCTGCAGTTCGTGGGAAAGCTACTCCTACTTTTGGGGGAGGGGGGTCTCTGTCACATAGGGCATTGTTCTCTCTCCTTTTGACTTTCAGTCTATGAATTTTCATTCTAGTTAAATGTGTTTCTTGTATGGAGCATACTGATGGATCCTGTCTCCTGATCCATTCTGCTTGTGTTTCTTTCTATTGGTGCACTGAGGCCATCTACATTAATAGTTGTGGCCCTCTTGCAATGTGTTGTTTCTGCCATGCTATTTTCCTGCCATTGGCTCCCTATTTTTCCTCTCCATTCAGTCAACTGTCCCCACTTGATGGTCCCCCTCCACCGTTGTTCCTGACACCGTAGTCCTTTTTATCTCTCTCTAGAATGTCCTTTAGAATTCTTTGTAGGGTTGGTTTGGTGGTCATGAATTCCTGGAGTTGTTCTTTGTCATGGAAGTATCTTGTTTCTCCATTAATTTTGAAAGAAAGTTTTGCAGGGTACATCAGTCTGGGTTGGAAGTTGTTTTCTTTCAGGGTGTGCATTACTTCACTCCAGCCTCTTCTTGACTTGATGGTTTGTGTTGAGAAGTCTGCCATGATTCTGATGGGTTTTCCTTTATAGGTGATCTCTTTCTTTTCTCTAACAGCTTTTAATATTCTGTTCTTGAGTTGAATTTCTGGGATCTTGATTATTATATGTCTGGGTGTAGATTTGTTTTGGTTATGGCTAGCTGGAGTTCTATATGCCTCACTTATTTGAATGTCACTTCCTTTTTCCATGCTTGGGAAGTTCTCAGAAATTATTTCTGTAAATAGAGTCCTGATGTCATTTGTCTTGACCCTTGCTTTTTCACTCACATTTTTAGTTCTTATGTTTCTTTGAATTGTCTTGCAGTCATTGAATTGTTACTTCCTGAGTCCTTGTTATTTTTAAGAGATCTTTCCTTCCGCGATCACAAGCTGCAAACCTGTCTTCAAGGTTTGAAAGTCTATCTTCAGTTTCTTTCAGGTGGTTTTGCCAGCTTTCAATGGAGTTTTTAATTTCCTGGATATCTCTTTGAATCTGTTTCATGTATTCTAAATCTCTTATATTGTTCATTCATGGTTTCCCTCATTTTCCTATGCTCCTCTACTTTTTTATGTGTCTTTAGAGATGCTTAGCATTTCTTTTATTGTGATTTTCATTTCTTCTTTTATGTGGGATAGTATTTCTGTTCTAATTTCTCTTATAGCTTCATGAAGTTGTTTCTTTACTTCAGTTGACATCATTTTTAGACATTTCAGGTGTGTGACTCCCAATCTCCTCCATGTTTACCTCTCCTGGACTTGTGCTGCTTGGGTTCAATGCCAGAGATTTCCTTTTCCTTCTTCATCTTGACATATTCCCGATTTCTTCCATATATGTGGGTAGTGTGGCCCCAGGCACTTCCGGCATTGGCTACAATTTCTCTGAAGCGAGACTGTTTGGTTTTTCCGGCCAGTGCTGGCTACGGGTATCTGATGGTTGGCACCCATGCTTCTGCACTGAGCTGGGTACTAGCCTACAAGGGCCCTTGGAGTTTGCACAGGAGTGGAACCGGCCAGGGCCTATGGATCTAAGCTGGTTAGGAATCTATGTGATGTTGTCTGGATCGCGCATGGGAGCGGAACTCAGTCCAAGCAACTTCCGCAGATCTGCCCACAACCTGAAGCTGCTGGAAGAAGCCAGCAGCAGTCCTGGACCTGGGCTGACTCCAAAATGGCTCTTGGCCAATTGCTCTCTCTCGTGGGAGGATCAAGTCCCGGGCACTCACCACCAGCCAGCGCAAACCTCTGCGTCCGCCACTCTCTTCGACCGCTGCACCTCTCTGCAGAGACCTCTGGGGTCAACCGTGACCATGCGTCCCCAGGCTCAACAACTCTTTTCGCAGGGTGAGTCTGGCTCCAGGCTAACGCTTTCTTCTTGGTTTACATTTTTCTTTTTACTCTCTCTGTGGGCTTCAATTCATATTTTAGATTTTTCTTGGGTCCAGGGGACCCACTTCCTTCCTTCTGGTCCTCTCCATGATGCTGTATTCCAGCATCTGAACTGTTTATCTCAGATAGACTATTTACTCTTCAGCTTACTGGTCCGCCATCTTTCCGAAAGTTGAAGGAGCAGTTTCAGTATGTTATTGAAGTTAAACAAAACTAGAGACCAAAACTCCTTATGAAAATTGGTTTAAAAAAAATCAACAAATCGCTAGCAAATCTACTCAGCAGTATATTAAAATGTATTATACACCATGACAGGGGCGTTTACACCCTGGCATGCAAAGACAGCTAAGTATAGGGAAGATTAATCAAAACCAATACACCACATTGGCAGGATGCAGGGAGACACTCATAACCATGAGGCAGAAAAAGTATTTATCAATATTTAATGCCTTTTAGCAATTAAAGTAACAACATTATATATGTATCTCTCTCTCAACTATCTCAATACACAAATAGCATATAGTAAATACAGCAGACACCCTACTCATTAATGAAAGTCTAAAAGCTTCTTCTTTGAGAAGCAAGGCAAAGAAGCCTGGTTGTGCCTCTTCTGTTCACCACAGCTCTGAATTCTAGCTGGAGGAAGGGAGGGAGGAAGGGAGACAGGGTAGAGGGAAGAAGGGGGGAATAGTCTCTCTCTAGTTGTCATCATAAGAGTTACGCACAGACAAAACCAAAATATTTTACCAAACACTATTAGAACAAATTAAGCAAAATAGGATACAAAGTCAATACTCACCAACATGTTATATTTGTATACACCAACAATACATGATATGAAAAGAAAACACAAAACCAAAACAATTCTGTTGTGAACCCAGAACAAACCACCACCACCACCACTACCTCAGGGTAACAGGGGCTTCAGAATGAATGAAATATTCTGGGCATGGCCCAATCGCATCAACATAAAGAAAGTCTACGTCCACGTCTTAAATATTACATTAGAGTAGCCCCAAATTACTCCTGTTTTGGACAGCCTCCCCAGGAGTAACTCTTGTCTGCCTTACAGTCAGGGGAAATTATTCTGTAATTTGTGTAGTGCTGCGAAGCAATCCACTCCTTGTGTCACCCAAGTACATTGTTTCCAGCTAACTGCACTCTGGGCAGCTAGTGATGTTCCCCACTAACCATTTCTGGACTTCAGCTCATCTTCCAAACTCATCCTCCATTTACGCCAGGCTTCACTCACTTGCAGTTACCCGGCACGCTACCACCGCCCCCAAACAAATCATTAGAAACATGCTTCCCAGGAGAAGAGGGCCCTGAACCTGCCTTGAGAACCTTTCCCCGCGAACTGCCTGTGCTTTCACCCACCTCCTAAGAACACAGCACTAACACTGGCTACAAAGCTGTGCATCCGCACAGCCACTCAGCAGCCGTTCCTTCAAGTGTCTTACACACAGGGATGACACTGTCTGCACCACCCTGAGCCTCAAGTCCAATAAGCCCGTCAAAGACAGAAGCGACGAAAGATGAGTTGTGACTTGTTCTTCTAGAAACCCATGCTAACTTCGGTGATCACGGCTTTTCTCCTTCCTCCATCAAAAGGAGTACAATGCCTTTGTGTGTCAGGAAAAGAATTTTACACTCTAACGATAAGGATGAAAACAGGAGTCTCTGATGCTTAAGTGATGAAAATGAGAACGTTATTATAAGTCCTCATTTAATAATATATGTAGCATTTACTGTTAACATTTATAATACCTGCAGATGGTACCACTTTGGCCTACAAAGATAAATTTCACATTTACTTTCAATTATTAAAATTTCTCCGTTAGATTTCTCATATATTTACATAAACCTCTACTTAGGAAGCAGAAATGCCTTGTGTAACACGGCTGCTGTTACATGAGAAAGGAGGTGCTCGGCGACGGGCGGCTCGGCCAAGGGAGGATGCCCATCTTGGGCACAGCTGAGCACACACACCAGAGCCATCCTGCCGCTCCCAGCCCGCTTCCCAAAACCCCAACGCCCAGCGCTTCTCACCAACTGCACTTCTCCGAAGGCTCCTCTTCCGATGACTTTCACGACATCATAGTCTTCCGCCTTCATCTGCAGGCCTCTGACTTTTTTCACAACTTTCTCATCTACAATAAAAACCCACCATATTTATAATAGCAATCATCACATTTATTAGCAGCATTTGTAACTAATCACCATATTTGCAAACAAAATTTTATTTCAACAAACTCCTACTGATCTTTAAAGGCTCCTCTTCAAACCCCTAAGATTCTCTGGAAAGTTGAGACACGATGACTGCAAGTTGAGACCAGCCTGTGCAGCTTAGCAAGATCCCGGTCTCGAAATTAAAAATCTGAGCCAGGCATGAAGGCACTCCAGAGGCTGAGACAGGAGGACTGCGGTGAGATCAAGGTCAGTCTGGGCTCCACAGTGAGACCCTATCTCAGAAACAAATGAACCAAAAAAAAAAAACCCGCACCAAAATTAAAACTGTGAAATAGGATTGGGGATGTCGCTCAATGCAAAGGTCCTGGTTCAATCCCTAGCACTGAAAAACAAACAAGCAAAAAACAACAAATAAAGCCCCCAAAGATTCATATTACCTTTATATTAAAGAATCAAACCCACATATATAAACTGCCCAAAAAAAAAAAAAAACAACAGTTCATGCTTGCTATGGTTGATACACTGTGTCAACTTGAGCAGTTTAAAAGTTTAACTGAGAGACTCAGCAGGGAGCCTGGGTTCTTACTTTGTAAATATCGTCATCCTGTGCAAAGGAGGGCAGGGACATTTTGTGAGTGTTAAACTCCTCCCAAAGGGGGGTGTTACACCCACCCTGAAGTGGGGGGTGGTTTGGCTTGTGCACAATATAAGGGTAAAAAAGTTTTGCGGTTTGCCTTTTTGCTCTGGCTGCTGCCCTGAAGTGTTGCCCCAGTGCCGTGCCATCCTGCCTTGGAGCCAGCTGATTATGGACTGAAATCTCCAGAAACTGTGAGCTAAATAAACCTTTTCTTCCCTAATTTTGGGTGTCAGGTGTTTATCTCAGCAGAGAAAAGTAACCAAGACAATGCTATCCTGTGTTCCGACTCTGTTACTTGGTGAACCTCAGGTCAGCTGACATGGTGATGACTAAGTAATCCTGGTGTGCATTATAAATTATGGCAGGAAGTTGCTACAAAATCCCTTGCAAGGACAATCTCAGCAGTGACTGACAGCCTACCTCTTTACAAAGCAGTAACCATACAGTGCGTATATAGGAATTACAGACAAGATGGTTTAATTACGGGAATACCCCAGTGCCTGGCAATTCCAAATTAGAGAGTTTACTAGAGTGATATAAAATATGCATTAATCATTTGGAGAAGTTCTGATTTTTAGAATTCAACTCAATTTACCTCAATATCAATATTGGCAAATTGGTTAACACAAACATGGTACTATACTATACTATAAACAGGTATTTATAAGCACATAACATGATGAACACATACAATAACACATTATGATGGGTTAACAATCTGTGTGATAATTGTTATCACACTGTTTTGCTTTAGAGCAAAATGCCCACATTTATAGCAACATTACAGTTCCTTATTTCTTCTGGATAGCTAAAATTCAAGTCTTAGAGTTGTCAGTATTAATTTAATACTTCACTTAGGCGATAGGGACATAGCTCAGTGGCACAGCACCTGCCTGGCAAGTACAAGGTCCTGAATTCGATTCCCGGTACCAAACAAAAACACAAACAACTTCACTTAGAACTGCTATAAATAACTTATCCTAACAGCTAAATAGCCTTAAAAATTTATACAGTTATCTTTAACATTACATAGTGCACTTCAATTCTGCAGTTTTGCTTTACAACTAACAGGACCTCAAGTAAATAGGGGGGCACTATAAATATCAGTTTTTAAATAAATTAATGATAAACTAAAATATCCTTAAGTTTATTTATTTTATTATTATAATTGGGGGGGGGGTCTTTTTTGAGGCAGGGTTTCACTGTAGGGTTCAGGCTGGCCTTGAATTCACTTTGTAGCCCAGGCTGTCCTCAAATTTACAGCGATCCTCCTGCCTCAGACTCCCGAGTGCTGGTATTACAGGCATGCGCCACCCACACCTGGCTAAAATATCCTTGCATTTAATAAGCTAAAGAGTTAACTAAGTTAATAAGCTTATGGAGTATAATATTAATCAAACATTTTGTCCAAGTACAGTTACGTGATCAAATGTGAAGTGTAAAAATAAACATACTTACATCTATTTAAGAAATTATCTATATTCTTATTTTTTCTCAAGGCGGGAAAATCCAAATCAAGGACCAAGGAATTTAAGCCATCCTGTTAAAAAAAAAAAAAAGTTTTTATAATTTCTCAATATTCAAAAGTCTTAAAACTTTCTCACACATGTTCTCACTGAACAGATGCTGACCCACCATGGAATGCTACGCTAGGGAGCTCAGGGTCGGGCCCTCAGCCTGACTCCCAGCCCCGACCTGGAGTGCCGGGGTGGCAGGGATGAGGGTGCAGTGCTCTGACGGGGCCCTTGCCTAGCAGATGCCAGGCAGGGAGCTCAGCGCTAGCACTGCCAAACAAATACGCGTCTTCAGCAAGAAGAAAGGAAAATGAAATAAACTATACCAATTCTTACTCATTAACAAGCGTTAATTTTGTGCCTACAAAGAGAAAAATGCAAAAATAAATACGACATTATTCTATCCCTAGGAGCTCATCCTCAGAGCCAAATATCCTGTGCAGGAAAAAAGGATGCTCTGCTGGATTTCAACTTTTTTCTTCAAGTTGTATGTACTTCTTAGACTTTTTAAAATGAGCATATATTATAGTCAAAGTAAGAAAAAGTGTATCTACACAACTTGGTAGAGATGAAAAAACAAAAACTAAGGGTTACAGAATCAACACAGAAAAGCCCATAGCATTCCTACACACCAACAGTGAACCTGCTGAGGAAAAAAATCAGGAAAACAACAGCATTCACAATAGCTCCAAAAAACAAGTACCTAGGAATCAATCTGGCCAAGGACGTGAAAGAATTCTATAAGGAAAATTACAGAGCTCTGAAGAAACAAACTGAAGAGGACACCAGAAAAGACATCCCCTATTCTTGAATTAGAAGAACTAATATCGTGAAATTGGCAATATTATCAAGTAACCTACACATTTAATGCAATCCCTATTAAAATACTAACATTCTTCACAGAAACAGGAAAAACGATCCTAAAATTCGTATGTAAGTACAAAAGACCCAGAATATCCACAGCAATCCTGAGCGAAAGGAACAAAGCCACAGGCACCCCAATACCAGTTTTAAAGTTATACTATGAACTAGTGACGCAAGGTACCAGGGGAGTCAAACAGAAGACACGGAAACAACTCCATGCACCTACAACCATCTGAATTTTGACAAAGGGGCTATTTTGGGAGAAAGGACACCCTCTTTAACAAATGCTGTGGGGAAAAGTGGCTACCCATTCGTGGAAGATTGAAACTTAGATCTCTGTCACTGTACTAAAATCAAATAAAAATGGATCCAAGACCAAGATACAAAAACAGAAATTTTGATAAAACAGGGAAACATCTGAAAGACTTCCCAAAGAGAACTCCAATTGCAAAGGAAATAATATCAGAATCACCAAATGAGACCATACCAAATTTAAAACTGCTACATAACAAAACAATCAACAAAACGATAAAAAGCCTACTGCATGGAAGAGAAACTTTAATGCGTGCTGCTCTTCTGACAGAGGACTAGTTCAGAACACAGTATAGAAAGAACTCAAAAACTTAACCCTCAGCCAACAACCCAATCAAAACTGGGCAAATGAACTGAATAGACACTTCAAAAGAAGTACAAATTGGTCAAAAAGTGTATGAAAAATCTGTTCAACAACTTTAGCCATTGGGGAACTACAATCAAAACAACTGAGAGATATCATCTGACCCCATAAATGACTCTCATCCAGCACACAATACGCAGTGAATGCTGGTGAGGATTGGGGTAGGTGAACCAGATTCAAAACAAAACCAAGGAGCCGGAGACGGTGCCGATTAGAATTTAAGAGCCTTTATTAGCCAGCTGGCGACCGGACAGCAGGACCACTGTGCAGTGCCGAGTGAAGGGAGAGCTAGGTATTTATGTACTACAACCATACCCCCGGTGACAATGGTTACAACTAAGTGTGCATCCATGACGTCCTGGTTGGCATACCTGCTGGGGCACCGTGCACCGAACAGGCCTGAGAATATGGAACTAAGTTACATTCTCAAGGAGGGGTAGCTTCACAAGCAAGGGAGTGGGGAGGTACAGACAGGGTTCAGTAATTTTTCCATTTTGTTGGTCCACAACAGTGGCGGGGGGACACCCAAATACACTGTTGGCAAGAATG
>RJWT010017971.1:0-19082 GCA_004365215.1 Cuniculus paca
ATATCATTTCTTTTGCGTGAATGCTGGTTATAGCAGGTTCTGCTCCTCCAGGCTGGGCCCTCCCTCACACTGCAGTCACTTCCTCACTCTCACTGCAGCCTACTCAGAACTCGGTGCGGATGACCCATAAAACACCCTGCACCTACTGGACCTTCACGTAGCTCTTCTTCAGCAACTCCCTGTCCACCACTTGGACCTTAAATCATTTCCTGCGCTTGCACCACATGTGACATGGCAAATGCTTATATTCTACTCTTCCACTACAGTCCACTAGATCTTTCCAACATTCCTTTTCCTCTGTCTTAGTTGCTTTTCCACTCCACTAACTCTGCTCTTTCTTTGTGTCTCCATCTTTGTGACTGGCTAATTTCATGTGTCAGTCTGGCACTCATGATACTCATTTAGTCAAATGATATTCCAGTCATTTCCATAAACTTATTTTTAGATGAATGAGATTAACACTTAAATCAACAGTCAAGGCGGAAAGCAAAGTATCCTTTATCATGTGGGTGGGCCTTATCTAATCAGAGGAAGGCCTTCATAGGAAAAAAGACTGACTTCTGCAGAAGGAGGAGATTCTACTACCAAACTGCTTTTAGGTTGAAACTGGATCCACAACCTACCCTACAGATGATGGACTAGCTGACAGAATTGCATGAGCCAATTAAAATCAATCAACCAACTGCTCTCCCATGGACACGCAACTTACTGGTTTTATTTCCCTAGAGAATCTTCACTAATCCAATCCCACTTTAATCCCTTTCCCCCACTTCACTGCCTTCTCTACACAGCACTAACCCCTCCCTTCCTCCATGTTCTTGCAGCCAGCCCATGTGTCTCTATCCTAGCACCCTCCTACTAGTGTATCTGGATTCAAACCCCGGGTCAACTGAAGCATCTATGCTGTCACACTTGCACACAGGTAGCTGCACACAGCTGGAGAAAAGCAAGCTTCTGTGGGCACAACTATGCTTTCATTGCTCCCCCCTGCCGCCTCATTTGGGTTCATGGTACCAGGTTAGGAGTCTGTTATGAGAAAGCACTAGTCTCACTTCTCCCTGGTTAAAATGCGATCTTTTTGCACTTGAGGGGTCTTTTCTAGTCTGAAGTTTAACTCTGACTTGACTTTTTCTTTTTCTTCTTCATCTTTTTTTTGCAGGGGGAGGGTACCGGGAATCAAACTCAGACCTCACGCATGCTGGGCAGGCGCTTGGGCCTCTGATCTAAATTCCCGGCCCCTTTCTTCTTCATCTTTAATAAGAAGAGGCATCTCTCTTCAGAGCCAACTGTGATCTAGATCCTCTTGTCCCATCCGACACCTTCTGCAACCCCTTCTATACCCACCCTTCCAGTTCCTTTCTCTGCACAGCCAAACCTCTAGGAGTAGGAGTTGTCATTTCCCCTCCGCCACTTCCTACCGTGTTTCCTTTTCAAAACCCATCGCAGTCAGGGAAGCATTTACTCTCGGCTTTTTGCCAAATTGCTGATAACTTCAGCTCTATTGTCAGGTTTGCACATAGTTTTTTTGCATTTCTTTCTCTCACTGTCTTCCCTCCTCTCTTCCTCCTTCCCTCTTTCTTTTTGCCTTCTTTCCTTCCTTTATTCTCTTCCTCCCTCTTTCTCTCACTTTTTTCCTGTCTCTTCCTTTTCCTCTTCCTTTTTTTTTTTTTTTAATTTTCACACAGAACCTTTCTGGAATGCATTACTACTATGCTTATGTTATAGAGGAGGCAAAGGCAACTTCCTCAGGACCACACAGCTTCTCTGTGATTGAGCCTGCATTTGACTGCATACTATCTGATCACAGAGTTGAAATCCTCAACTGCCAGTCACAGCCTTCCAGCGCTTCCTCCTTTTTAATGCTGTGGCTCTAGTACTTTGAACTGACCTTGATTTGACCTTCTAACTCTCAAGTCACTCTTGGCTCAGACAGCAGAGGTAGCCTTAGCCTTACTACTTCCACAAGGCCAATGGAGGCATCCCTTACCGTGTGCTGGTTGTTTTTGCTATGTGGGCCCCAGATGATCAGATCTGGCCACGTTTACTCTGCTGTGTTCCAGGAGCTCAATAGAATAAAGGAGAGGAGAGAAGAGGGGACCAGGGTGGAATGGTGGGGAGTTGAGGGGAGGGCAGAGAGGACAGGAGGGAGGAAAGAAGGGGAGGGAAAGATGATTCTTAGGGAATTTTCCTGGAGCAAAGGCAAAAGACACTGATCTCTATAGTGTGGTAGAATGTGCCAAGTTGCTTACATTTTCCATGTGACAAAAGACTCCAATGCAAAACTCTATGCAATGTTCAAAGTAGAATGAGACGAAAGGAATATATTTCGTGACTATATACCTGTTTCACAGAAAGTGTAGTTCCTTTTTGGTGAAAATGTCTTTTGAAAATTACGCAATAGGCAAATGCATACTGCATTCAACTCACATGGATTAAATATTTGACAGCTCAGAAGTGGTTAAAATGCAAACTAGGAAAGTGAGAGTACTCATAAGGAAATCCAATATTCATATGTGAACATATCCAAAGAGTATGATTTTACAGGAACAAGGAGGCTGAACAGACCAATTTATGTCCAATTTGGAGACATTTCAGTATTTACCTGTCATCTTTGATATGAAGATTTTTTAAGAGAGCACAAATATCACTGTGAACTTAATTAATTCATCTATTTATTGTCATCTGAGGATTGAAAATCTATTTCCGAAGTAACATATTGAATTTTTTTACCTTTTATTATTTCAGGATATAAAGAGATAGAACTGCTATTATCATAATAACTTTGTAGCTCTTGGGATAATTTTCCACAACTTCCCACAAACTTGCTAAAACAAATACAAGTTTTCTTTCTCCTGAAACTGATATTCGCTACCCTGCCTCCAACTCATGATGACTCTGACATACTGTAATAAAGCTATTGCTCCCTGAGGATATCTTTTCATTGCTCCAAAAATTTTTCTCTTCTCTCTTTCTCTTATTGAAAAAGAATCCTATTATTAAGTACTTAAAATATTCAGGGCTCTAAAAGGGAGACAAGCCTTCAGTATGAGAGATTAATAACAACAATAAGAAATACAAAATGGAAGATGGGGGTTCAAAGCCAAATAAAAATTTCATTTGCAGAGTACAAGTCAAGTATGATTTCCTTTTAAATGCATCTCTTTGATTTATAGACACAACACTGTTGATGACGTCCTACTATTTTTGCTTCTTGTTTTCCTCCTTTCATATTCTCAGCCACTTCTGGAACATGCCCTAATCTGTTCTGAAGCGTGGCTCTTCTAAATCACTCAAAGGGGTATTCTTTGTGAGCACTTCTGAAAGGAGTACGATGCAGATAATATAGAGATAATTTTAGACAATGCTGACTTGCGGGTATGTTTCATAAAGGCAGTTGGGAATATGGATAAAGTTATATAGTTCAAGTCCTTGTTCTTGTGACGAGGGGTATTTCTTTTACATATTTATACAAAATATCAGGTGGATGCCCTGATCTCAGTGCATGCACAGATCTCTATTTTTGTAAAGCAGCAGTCGTGTCACCAGATTACTGCACTTTGGATGTGAAGTGAGTACATCACTAAAATGTTCCCTTATGCTACATAGAATTATTCATGTCTATCAAAGCACATTTGCAATGAGCAGGGAGTGTATATCTCCTAGGAATTCAACAGCCTTAATTAAGAAATGAATATGCATTTAAATAAAGACATGGAATGCACTTTAGCCACTATCATTTGGACATTCATTTATATCAAGGGTTTAGTTTGGAACAAAGGCCAACATATAAATAATGAAACAGATTGGAAAATATATGGGTGAATTTGAAATTCAGTTGATTAAGGTAATGCAAACCGTACAAAACAATCCCGAGAGACTTACTGGAAATGACATTATTGCAGATGTAACTGGAAATACTTGTAAATAAGACCCCAGAGATCATTTAGTGACTATTTGGAAAGTTATGGGGTAGGGTGGGCATTAACAAGCAAATGACTAGATTGTGATTAGGAGGCCCTAAATTAGAAGGGATGAGATGAGCATTTATTTGGCAAACATGCCTTAGAAAAATAACAACAATGACCCAGAAGAGAGAAGTATGGGAGCACAAGAAACTTTGACAAATGTCATAGGAACAACTATTAAGCTTGTGTCCATGAAATATACTGGGTTTAGGGTTGGACAGAGCTATCAAGTCTGCCCGCAAAGCAAAACATTTCAATAATATCCAGTTACATGCTGCTCCTTGCACAACAAATGTGTATGACAACCTGTCCCAGAAGTGACAACAGATGTGGACTAATCACCCATGTACTCTTCTGCCTGATCCTCATGGTGAGATAAGCCGTGCTGCTCATCTGCGAAGTACTCAATGAGGAACACAGTGACACTACTTCTCCCACGTACAAGCAAATCTACGCTTTGGACTAAATGCATATTTTGGTAAATAACCAAGGTTGAATCCATAATTTTTTAAGAAAGCACCATTCTACCTAGCATAGATTGTGCATAGAGTGTGCATAAAAATAACCCTAAGCCAATAGTTCAGTCTTCTTCATGGATTCCATTATTACAGTACACTGAAAGACTGCTCTTACTAGCTTTCCATATTCATGAAAGCTAGTTAGTGATGTACTCACATCACATTAGCCAGAAAGAAGAGAGTTAAATGTAAAACTCTGTAGATGTGCCACTAGCTAACAAGAATTTGATGGGTTCCACCCACTTACAGGACAACAGACAGCCACCGAACTGTTTCCTCCCTTGTGGGCCCTGCCCAGTGCAGCCGACCACCCTGGCTGTCACCTTTTGAGAATTTCCTGTGACTTCTATTCTTTTCTCCGTTTGCCTCTTAATGTGTTTTTCTCTGCCTCCTGTCCCCACCACCCACAGCTGGAAAGCAACTCTCTTTCCTGCTTCCTCCTGAAATCCCCATGTGGCCCCGCTCCTTGCGCCCCCTTCTGCCCCACCCCCTTCCATCTTCCTGGCCCCGCCCCACCCCCCTTCTTCCAGCCTCCTTGACTCAGGTAGGGTTTGGGGCCTGGGGTAGAGGAACCCCTCCGACCCTGTGCAAGTCCCCCAGTCCAGCAGGGAGTACCACAGGTTGCCTGGGTAATGCAGGGAAGGAGAGTCCAGGGGGTAAGGTCTCCCCCAACCCCAGGCCGCTAGGGCAGGCAGGGGGTCATGACTCAGATGCCTCCCTCTGATGGAGGGATAATAGGGCAGCAGTGTCCTGTGGTGCCTGGGGCAGACTGAGGGCACTTGGCAGGGGTCTCCCCAAGCTTCTGCGTGGTGGAAGGCAGGGGACCCCTGGTTGGCCCATCCCCCTTCCCATGATGAAGATGATACCCCAGCTGATAGGTGGGAACTTCATATTTTAAATCTCAATTTCTTCAGTATGAAAATATTGCCCGGCCTCCTTTACTGGTTGTTGGAAAACATGAGCAAGTTTAAAACAAAGGGAGTGAGCGATCTCTCAGTAAAGACCTGGTTCTGCTCATTTGATTAAAAAATGAATCTCAAGGCAGTAGTTCAGTAACATACCTTGGCAGGGCTGACCTGGTCATTTCCTTGTTGACTCTGTACCAGGCCTCAGCCCTCTCCTGGTCTGATCTAAAGCACGGAAGGGTGAATGGTACGGACTGAGGATCCCAGGCTCCCTTCTCAGCAAGCTGCGGGGTAAACTAGACCTACAGGTGAGAGCAAGAGAGGAGCCAGGGTATTCGGCCCATTCTTTCTCTGCTGGAGGCAGCCTCTCGACTGTGGCTGAATTTCTGCAAGGCTCCAGCTCCTAATGGTACTCCCTGTCCTCATCATCCTGAATTGGACAGTGTTCCCCATGATTCTGGTGCCAACCGGACAATGCCAGCCTCCGAGCTCTGAGAATGCCTTTTTTCAT
Source organism: Cuniculus paca (assembly GCA_004365215.1). Classification (NCBI taxonomy): domain Eukaryota; kingdom Metazoa; phylum Chordata; class Mammalia; order Rodentia; family Cuniculidae; genus Cuniculus; species Cuniculus paca. The sequence continues at coordinate 5,900 of RJWT010017971.1, forward strand.
TACCCCTGGAGCTCCAGGGGTTGGAGCATCTTCTTGCTGTTGCTCCACCATCGCATGATTGGCTGCCTAGTTTTCCCAGCACCTGTAACCAATTTCCTACAATTATTTCCCAGTTCTGGATGCCTGGAGGAATTCCTGATTTTCTGACTGGGCACTGACTCAGAGGACAATTTAGGAGCAAAACTAAACTCTTTCTCCTACTCTGTCACAACACAGTCAAAGATTAGATGACATGCTGTACGCTAGTCATGATATAAATGAATATATATGTTTACATTTATCACTGAAATAAACACTGAAAAATCATATATAATGCTTCATGTGGATAACTTCCAAAATGCTTTCTACTATCAATAAATGTTACAAGATATTCTCTTATAACACGTAAGAGACATCTCTTATGTATGCAATAGTTAATTTTATGTCAGTTTGACTTTCTGGGCCAAGGCATGACCAGAAAACCAGTAAAATACTACCTCTGAAGGTTTCCAGAAGATGAGCGTTTCAGTCTGAGACAGTGAAGATCTGCCCTCCCCACTGCAAAACAGGAATCATCCGACTCCCTGAAGGCTAGAACCGAAGAACAGGAGGGTGGCTATTCTCTCTGCCTTTTTGACATCTATTCGCTGACCTTGGACAACTGAAGTCCCACTTCTTGGACCCCTCATTCCCGTCTGAATTGTGCCATTGGCTGTCCCGATTCTCCAGTTTGCAGATGCCAAGTTGCAAGACTTCTCTGGCTTCATAATTGCACAGCCAATTCCCTGTACTTATATATGGACAGCTTTGTTGTTTCTGCTTCTCTGAATGACGCAATTCATTTTCCTTAGATAGCCAATACTTTTACGATGTGCTATTCATTCTCTTCTGTTATCCTTTTTAACCTGCAGTTTGCTTTATCCCATCTGAAATCTTATATAAATCTAATATTTGTCTATTCATTCAATATAAATCTATATGCCTTTCATCGCCCCTCATCTCTTCCTCTTTAATCATTTCATCTTTTAGTATCAAATGACAGCTCATTTCAAAATTTTGCGTCGTTTTTGGAGCTCTCTCTAGAATTGACCAATACATTCTCACACCTTCTGTTTCTGATGGGTGTGTATCATCCTACTGAAAGGATGTGCTACAGGCTAACACATGTGACCTACTGCTTACGGGTTGCATCAATATTATTTTGCTATTATTTTGCTCACTCAGGATAATGATAGTATATATAATACTATGGTTTTGACTCAGCAGTTTGAAAAATTCAAGAAAAAGTCATTGAATAAATACAGAACTATTAAAACTAATATATTGTTTTGTTGCATAGCACAATTTTTTTTTGAGACGGGGTCTCGCTATACAGTTCAGGCTGGCCTTGCGCTCACTTTGTAGCCCAGGTTTGTCTGGATCTTGCAACGATCCTCCTGCCTCAGCCTCCCAAGTGCTGGAATTACAAGAGTGCACCACCACGCCCAGCTTGCATAGCACAATTTGAAAAGTGACATTTGAAATAATACTGTAGTTTGAAATCAGCCTCATTCATTCCAACCTTTCAAACAGTGTCATCTCGACTTTGAATAAGCATGAAGACAATTTCACATATTGAAGCCATGTTTCTTTTCAGTGAACCACATATTTATATTTTGCCTCTTTTCTTAAAAAGTTAAAGCAGGGCCAGGGATTTAGCTCAGTGGCTCAAGCACCTGCCTGGTAAGAGTGAGGTCATGAGTTCAATCCCCAATATCAAAAAAAAAAAAAAAAAAAGAAAAGAAACAATAATTAAAGCTTTGTTTTTGTCATTAATGTTTAGATAGTGTTGTACTCGTTTTATATAATAGAACTTTCTGTGATGATGGAAATGCACAATAACTATACTATTATGGTAACCACTAGTCTAACACAGATGTTGTGCCCTTCCAATACAACTAGTGTAACTGAGGAATTTTATTTTATTTTATTTTATTTTATTTTATTTTATTCTATTTTTGGTGCTGGAGGTTAAACCCCATGCCTCCTACCTACTAAGCATATATTCTACCACTGAGCTACATCTTCAGATTTATTTTTAATTGTATTTCATTTTCTCCAATTAAATTTTAAATTTAAATAACCATAGTGGTTAGTGACTATCATATAGGATGGCACAGCTTTAGATATTGAAGTAATTGAGTCTTCATCATTGGAAGGATTGAGTTAACTTTTGGTCTATAGCTTTTCTTCCTAGTCTTGATCTTTAGCCAAATCCTTCTTGCAACATTAACTTAAGGAAAGTACAGAAGTGTGGTGGATCTAAGATGAATCGACCTCCTGCTGGTATGTTTTGTACTGAACTAACTCTCTATCTGGTTGTCAGATTTATTGATTAACCCACAATTTTCCCGACTCTGCTGCAAATTGGAATCACACAGGAATATTTTTTAAATCCCAATACCTGGACTCTCACCTCCAAATAGTCTCTCTGGACATCAAAATTAGAATGTACAGTACAATTTAGAAACCAGAAACATGAGCTAGATGTGTGAATAACCTAGTACTCATGAGATGCAGCTTCTTTGGAGAACAAAGTTTGCAAATGTACTTGATGAGTTATGTGACCACTAAGATGTAAGAGCCCAAGAGCTCTGGAACTGACTGCTTTTCTCATGTGTGGTGGGCACACCACCTGGGCTTGCCTGTGGTGAACATGTTTATCCCAACTGAAGTCGCTGGGATATTTAGAAGCAACTCAGTGTCTCTGGGCAGCCCTTATGCTGTCGCTCTGCATGCTGTGGTGTTGCCTGTCTTTCACCATTCTTTAAAACTAAGCAAACTTGGAGCTGAATGAAATCTATTCAATCAAACTCGGTAGGAATGTCAATCTTAACCCAAGATCACTGGTTAGTATAACTCAAAGTGGCACTGCTACAATACAGACCAACCTGATTTCCCAATGTATAGTCTCTCTTTCAATGTCTGGTATGCAATTTATTTAATGCAACTTTCTAATTATATAATTTTTCTTTTTCATGTGTGGTGACTGGTTTAGTTCTCTTGCTTACAAAATGAGGTCCATTCTAATATTTTATGTCCAGCTTTACACTGTCTTGTATGTTCTTTTAATTTTTTCTGTGTCTGAATTATTTTAAATATTTAATTAATCTGGAATCTATTTTGACATGAAAGATCATTTCTTTTCCTAAAGGGCTATATTTTACCAAGATCCATATTGACTTACTCACATTTCCTAATATATTTTCAACATCATATTTATGTAGCTAAATCTGTAAGGGTATTTAGAGGTAGTAATAAATGTTTTAGTTCTTCTTCCATTATGTTTTAATGTACTAATATCAATGTGTGTTAATTAGGACATACATATAACATTTTCCTAACATGTAGATTCTCCTTCCTTCATTCTTTTTGCTAATTTGTTTATATGTTTTCTTGCATATATTTTTGTCTATAAAATTTAGAACAATCTAAATTTTTGGCTTATTTTAAGTAGAATGAGCTGTTTTATAAATACAGTCTTCTATCCAAAAACAGCTATGGCATTCCATTTAATCAAGTTTTCTTTTTATGTCTTTTAAAACTATTCTAATTATTTTTATATCTTGCATTTTTGTATTGGGTTTTTCATTGAACTTACTAATTTGTTAGTTAAATTAGAAGTAGAGTGTGTGTTCCTTTTATGTTTCAACCTAGCTACTTATGGTTATTTGTCAAATTATGGATTTTAAAAATTAATTTTATTGTTAAAATTTTATTTTATTTACTGAATTACCTTTTTAAAAAGTAATTGATTAGATGAGTCTCTTAGATCTTGTAGGACTATAATAACTTTGTTCCCAGTCTTAACTTCTGCCTAATAGTTTTATATATTTTTCTAAACTTTAATTGAGCTATTCGTGATAAGTTTGAAAATTCAGAATGGAAAATTAGAGCAGCATCCCTCAGGCATTAGTTTTGCCTAGGCCAAATAAAACAATAAAGACACACTTCAAAAGGACAGAGCCACTTCCAAGAAAGGAAAATGCCAACTATAGCCTCCTGGGAATGGAGAATGAAAAAAGCCAGAGGCAGACATCTGAGGCAATGTATAACAGCAAAGATAAGACAGAATGTAGAAAAAGGGCCAACGCTGTTGTCACTGAGCTGTCGTATGGTCACACTGCAGACACAGTCATAAAGTATGAGTTTGTGGTTGATGACCGAAAATGATCTTTATGGGAGTGCACACTTGAGGAGGCGCCACATCAAATGTTCTGCCAGCTCTAATCACTCTCTTCCTGTGAGTCTTACTTCCTTCTTACAGACAGATGAATATGAAGACTGTAAAGCAATATCACAATTTATCATATATTGCTGTATATATTTACCAACAGCTCATAGAAGTCCGTATATATTTTTATATATTATATATTGGTATAAAATTCCGATATATATTGTTTCATAGAAATTGAAAAGGCGCTGATACAACATGCTACAGAAGAGGTACAGACTACTCACAGAGAGTGCACAGAAAGCTAACTGCTCTGTTTTGCAATCAATGTAATATTAAAACCCAAATGACTTTGGATATTAGTGTCCGATTGTATATATTCTGTCCAGAAATGTTCAACCATTCAGTAGGATGCCTTTTCACTATTTTAATTGTTTACTTTGCTGTGCAGAAGATTTTACTTTGACATAGTCACACTGTCTATTTTTATTTTTAATATGATAGGCAAAATAAAAAATAAAATTAATTAATAAGACCAATGTCATGAAGTTTCTCACTATATTGTCTTCTAACAATTTTAGAGCTTCAGGTCTCCACATGAAAGTTATTAATCCACTTTAAATTGATATTTTTATTTCATTATTAATACAGGAATACTTATCAAACTATTTGTTGAACACTTTTCCCACTATGTGTTATTGACACTTTTGTGGAAGACCAGTTGACTCTAAGTGTCTGAGTTTACTTTTAGGCTCTCTGTACTGTTCCATTGGTCTACATGTCTGACTTTGTGCCAAAACCACACTGTTTTAATTACTGGGGTTTTATAATATGTTTTGAAATCACAGTGTGAGATAAGATAGCTTTGGTTAGTCAGAGGCCTTTATGGCTCCATATGAATTTTATGATTTTTTTCTATTTCTTTTTTGTAAAAAATGTGGGATATTGATAGGGCTTACACTGAATTTGTAGGTTGCTTTGGGTAGTATGTTCATTTCAACAATATTAGATAGTCTAATGTGAACACAGAAGTCTCTATTTGTGACTTCATTAAGCAATGTTCCTTCAGCAATGTTTTGTAAGTTTTTATTGCTTTATTTGGTTATTTTTAAGGCTTTTATTTTTTTCATCTATTGTAAAAGAAACTTTTAAAATATCTCCTTCTTGAATAGTTGTTCATTGTTATTGTGTAGAAATTAAATATATAGGAAGAATATAATAAATACAAACAAAGAGCTCCTTCCACTTAATAGGAAAAAAATACTCAACATTACTAATCACTAATGAAATACAAATCAAAACCATAACCAGATATCGACACACACCTGTCAGGATGTAAATTACTACAAAAAGGAGGGGGAAATGTGTTGGTGAGGATAGAGAAATTTGACTCTTTGTACACTGTTAAGGTTTTTAAATACTGCCAATTCAAAATGGTTCAGGCAGTATGGGAAATAGTACACAGTGTGGAAATTCTGCAAAAAAAAATATGGAAATACTATGTGATCAAGCAATCCTACTCGTGGATGTTTGTTTATCCAAAAGAATAGACATCAGGATCTTAGATATTGGCATTCTTGTGTTCACTACAGCAGTATTCAAAATAGTCAAGAGGTGGAAACAATGTAAAGACCCATAGACAGATGAATGGGTAAAGAAAATGTGTTATATACACACAATGGAATGTTATTCAGCCTTTTTTATATAAAGGAAAGCATTTATGCTAATATAGATGACATGGATGAACCTTGAGGAGATTATATAAAGTAAAATAAGGCAACCACAGAAGGACAAAAACTACTTAATTCCACTTAGACGAGGAATTTAAAGCAGTCAAGCACATAGAAACAGAGAATAGAATGGCAGTTGTCAGGAAGTGGGAGGAGGGTAAAATAGAGTCATCATTCAACAGGTGTAATGCTCCACTTACATGAGATGGTAAATCCTGGAGAGCAACTGGAAAACAGCGTGCCTGTCATTAGCAATAGCATATTGTACACTTAAAATTTTTTAAGAAGATAAATTTTATGTTAAGTGTTCACACCATATTTAAAAAAAAAAAACACCATCAGCTTGTCACCCTGCACTACTAGGTTAATCATTTTCAAAAGGTGGAGAACTCAAATAGGAATATAAACAAGAAACGTCCTGAAGATACAGACTAATAATGTAGACTTTAATTAAAAATATCTGTTTGGGATTAGTGTCTTGAAAGGCGGCAGCAGCTTAAGGCACGCCCTAGGCATTTGCCAAGAACTGAGGCAAGCATTGAGATGCACTAAGCTGACAGCTTGACATGCTGACATACAGAGCGTCAGTACTGTTGTGCTTTATATCACTGTTGATGATTTTTGTAGGCTTCGGTCACTAGAATAAAGGCTTAACATAGGGAAAACTCTAGGAGAAAAAATGCCACTTGCAAGGAAGAAGAATCCACCTGGATTACTGCAAATCCCACTTACAGTCTACTTCCCCAGAGTTTCTATTAAACTCCCCAAGGCACTTATTTATTAGATTTGAAACAAACACATGCTAACAGCTTTGCAGGTACTGTCTCCACCCCATCTGGTTTATAGAGTTGAGAACTCAGTCATTCCCGGTGGTAATAATAACTTGACTATTTTGCGACAGGTAGTACTTCAATCTAGTTGTCACAAGGTATTCATGACTAACCCCAGCCAAACCCAGAACCAAGGCGTTAGACATTTCTAGTTAAAAAACAAAAATGATAATATACCACATTTAGAAATACAATAAAAGTTTTTGGTTGAAAAATCAGATACAACTGAAGTCGGTTTAAAAAGGCAGCCACTCTTAACATATCACAAACATATTTACCTAAATAATTATCAAATTGGAACCACCGCTCCATGCCTTGCAAAGCAATTCTATAGGATAAAAGAATCTTGGGTATTTATTGGACAGAATTTAGAGAATTTGGCTGTAAAGTTCTTGCACATGTCAATCCATCTAAAATAATTTCTAGGATGGTTGTTTCATGATGTTTCAGCAATTGTTCTTAAATGACTGAAAATTATACCTTACATTTACTTTTTCAAACATTTACAATAAACTGGCTGAAAAGAATCTTCATAGTTGTTGCAAGATTTTATTTTGTCTTCAATGTAAGAGGAGTAATTTTAGTGACTTGCATCTTCTAAATTTTCATAAAATATTTATTCACCATCCAGCAAAGTACTTTGTATAAATTGCATTTTATGAACACTAGGCTTTAAATTTTATGCTGAAGAAATGTTTTAATGAGTTTTTAAATAAAAGCATGTACCTATCAAGTTTATATTTCTGTTAAATGAGATTTATAGATAATAATTAAAATGTTTTGCCTTTTTTCTTCAGGTTTTTTTGTAACAAGTCACAGAGCATTTTATTAATTCTTTCAGACGTGTAGGAGTCACTGTTCTCTCTGGTATCTGACAGGAATCAAATGAAGGGGGAATGAGGACTCCCCACTGAAGCATCTCCACAGATGTCCACTGTTCTCACTGTGTTCCCTCCCAAACCCATAACAATTGTCTTTTCTTTCTCTATCAATACTAGCATCATGCTTATGTGCCCTAACTCCATGATAGATTTATTTATATGGTCTGAAGTAGATGGTGATGCTTTTAAAGGAAACCAGCAAGCTTTGTATAATTTATATATATCCCATAGTATCTACCAAAACTGAGCAAAGAATACAAAACAACCAAACAAAAAACCGACTTAGGAAACACATGTTTGTAAACTGTGACAAAGTCTTAAATTCCTCACTATACCCATCAATGCAAGAATTCAAGATTGCTCTTTGTCTAAAAATGTGCATGTTGCTGGGCGTGCTGGTGCACGCCTGTAATTCCAGCACTCAGGAGGCTGAGGCAGGAGGATCTTTGTGAGTTCGAGGCCAACCTGGGCTACAAAGTGAGCTCAAGGCAAGCCTGAGCTGCACAGTCTCAAAAAAGACAAACAAGGAAAAGTGCATACTGAAGTGATTTATGTTCTTCCAGGTGGAAAAGTCAAGATCCAGGGCATAATTTGCCATCTTTCACTTTTCCTGCTTTGGCAACAGTAGATTCATGGAGCGAGAGCTTCCCTCTGAGGAGACCACAAAAACTATGGAATAAACTGGAGCTTTGCAGCTTACTCGGAACTAACAGGAGATATCTATGAATATGCAAATCTACACATACAAGTATAAACATAGTGACGGATAAGTGTCTATCAATAAACATATGACATTAATTGAAGTATAATTAAAATACTTATATATAAATAAATATTTATAAATACCTATAGAGAGAGATAGAGAAATTGATTTGAAGATTTGGGGCTGTTTTACGTGTACCATGACATTACGTATGCTATTGTGTAGTCACGGTACCTGTCGCACTGTGTTAATTTTGATCTTGACATTCAAAGTTATTTATGAAAGTAAACTTTCTTTCCCACATGCAAAATTATCATCCAGTCCTTCTCAAACCTGACTGTCCCATCTGACTAAGAGTCTTACTGATTGTTACATAGGAAATCATGTCTCTGGAGATCACCTAGGTCCATGATCTTGTTTTCCAACTTCATGAAATAGTTTTCTTACTTCTTCTACAATCTAAATTGTAATGCTGTCTTTAAGACTTTTATAGGCTCTTCTTAGAGAAACTCAGTCTACAATGACCTACAGATGTTTTCCTTCTCCAAGTCTTCAACACTCTGTACCTAACATTTGCATGCACCTCAGAATCATGCTCTGAGGAATATAGCTCAGTGGCACAGTGCCTTCCCAGCAAGCACAGGGTCATGAGTTCGATTCCTGGTACAAAAAAAAAAACCATTCTCTGCTCTGTTCTGAAGTGCTGCATCTCTTCAATAGCATCAAAATAAACTAGTATCTCCCAGAAATTTGTGCAAAGCTAGGCACAGATTAGGAGATCAATATATGTAAAGCTATTCATTCATTTTATTGATTCTTTCACTAATTCACTCATTGGATACCAAAAAAGTGCTATGATAAGATAAAAAGAGAAAACTTCTCCCACATAAATGTTCAAAATGTATAAGGGGAAAAGAAATGTGACATTTTAAATCTAAGTCTATTAAACCAATATCAATATCAATACATAATTTTCCCCAAAGGAAGAGGTAATGAAATGAGAAAAGAGTAGCTTTTAGTTACAAAAAGAGTATCTTATAAGAAAGTACATTTCAGTCATCCATTATTCATTCATTCACTTTTTTCATTCATTCATTCCATAAACACTTCATAATTTTGGGCAACATGCAAGGTTCTGTTATGCTTTGGAAATGCTGAAATGAGACTTTGGAAAGTAGGCTTTATTCATAGGGAGCTTATGCTTAAGAGGGGATGACAGTGAGTAAACCAGGCATAGTCTAAAAATCTACATTTCCTTAACAATATTGTGATGGATGATGTGCTCTTAGTCTTACTGGTTTTATTTAGCAGAAATATCACTCATGCCAGTCTTTCACCCTGCACATTTCACCTTTAATAGCAATAGACCAAGAAAAGAGGGAAATGGCAATGCCTACATATGATGTTTCCCAAGCCTGATGAACGAAAACACAACCATTTTCATGGTTGGTCTACCACTTTTTAAAACATATCAAACACGTACATTTTAATTAACACTACTGAATGATAGGAGACATTAGCCACTACGTATCTAGTTTAAAATCCAATGCTTAATTTAGAAAAAGACTAAAATATAATCCAAACACCTAGTTAAAAGAAATACCTCATTAAGCATTCATTGTTATTGGTTCATAATTACTGTTTATTTCATGCCTAGTTTGAATGGCTCTCATGGAATTCACTCAACCATAATACCCAGTTGTGGTGATTTTTTTTTCTCACTTTACACATACCCTCAACTTACTTTTGAGTGTAAAGCAGCTTTTCTTAAAAATAATTATACTCTACTTCTTCCAGTACAGCATTTTCTCAAGAGAAAGAGCAGCGCTATTTCTTCTCAATTCAGTGTATATCAGTTGACATATACAGAATGGCCACCAAGGCTTTTAGAGACACAATGGTGAGTAAATCAAAGTTCATCTCCTCAATGAATTTATAATACATAAGATAGTTCCAAGAAGTTTAAAAAAATAAAAAAATCAACTGATAGGTCAAAGAAGATTATCATCATGTGCCCCAACAGATTTTCAAATTATCCACAAGATAAGGATGAGGCTTCATTAAGATACTCATTTTTTTCTCGTTCCAGAAGCTCAGTTGGGGGAATACATAGATGTATTCTTTTGATTGCAGTATGATGTTGTCCTTGCCCAGAGAAAAGCCAAACAAATACCTTTCTGCACTAAAAGAATTCCTGGATCTGTCTGCCATCAAGCAAGTTCATTTAGCTTTCTTTTGTCATCATATGTTGACACATTGTCAGTCACAGACAGCCCCCCTCTCAACACACTTTATTACAACCTGCCTTTTTCTCAGTCTTACAGTGGCTGTGCCCCTTGACAACACACAGCATTTTACACACTTTAAAGAGACTGCAGAAGAGTTTATACATAAATCTCATCCATATACATATATACTCCAAGTATAACTCCATATATAAATCTCCATATTCAACAGTTTCAGAAATCTCATAGTATCTGAAGAAATAAATTCCTTTGACTAATTTTAAATAAAGTTAATGCAAAACTGCCAGGCTATTGAACAAACTTGACAATTTTAAATGCAAGTCATTTATTTCTTAGGTTTCTGCACTATTTAATGAACTATTTTTACTTCTGAGGACTCTGAAATAAATTCGCCTGTAATATTTTAATGAACTTGTCATGAGCTAGATTGGAAAATGAACATTTACCACATTTTGTCTTAGAACTTGTTTTCAAAGTATTTCTGAAGATTCTGCATCTCAACAGAAGAGACTAGTGAACAAGCTGCAGTGAGGACTACATATTACTTTCATTTTCTAAGAGATTATACTTTTTGTTAAGGAAACATACCCAGATGCTGTCTTCTTGTCGATACTGTTTCCAGTTCCTGCCACTATCGCTGAACATCAGGAGGTAGCTGGTCACCCAGTTAGAGCTCCCATAGCCCCCTTGGGTGGCAACAGAGGTGATTTCCATTCTCTCTCCAAGGTCAATCTGCAACCACTGGTATTTATTTGACACGAGTGGGGACCAGCCGCCAGCTCCTTGTGTGAAAATAGAAGAAAATTGGGAAAGAAGAATTAATTAAAAATCCATTAGTGGAATAGAAATGTCAGTAAGACTGCATTTCTCTATGGAATTTAAGGTTTCTAGAATTTGAAATTTCCAGAATATGAAACTTCTCCTAATTATATAAAACTATATATAAAAAATAATTTACTATAATTGGTTGGAAACAGCCTGTTTACTGCTCCCATGCAGGACTGAGTTATAGTTTGGTCTTCAATCCTTCGAGATAGATATAAAGGAGTATCATCCAGGTCCAGTGCATCTATAAAACTACTTTAGGTCATCTTCGGATTTCTCAGCGAATGAAGTACAGTGCATTGTTAAGCCTTGGCAAGCAAAGATGGTCAAGAAATGATCCTGCCGGCAATGAGGGCTTGACATCAAAGAGCATGTTTGAAACTCAACATGCATAACATTAATAGTGAGGCATGTGCAGGGAATAACAGAAGAAAAGTATGGAGAGTTCCAGAGAGTGATGAGTTGGACTTGGCTTGAAAAGAAGAGATGACTGATAAGTTTTCAAATTTGCAAGCCAGTTAGCATACCATCTTTGCAACTGGCCATGGTGGGAGTATTTAAAGGAAATTGGCCTAATAAGCATCCACTCCCACCCCAGCCAGTTTATCAACGCCCTGTTGACTCCATCCCACCTGAGGAGAAGGGTCAGGGGAGAGGGGATGGAAGGACAGCCAGGAAGCATAACAGAGCCAGTTGCTAGAAAGCCAAAGATTGAACACTCAGAAAAGAAAAATGGGAGTTTGATATATACTCAAGGAAGTATAGGTAGAGTAGAATCTGTGTTTTATCTGACACGTATCAGAGTAGTATAGCTAGCTGTGGTTCCTGTCTTGCTAAAATGTTTCCTTTTTCTATCTTACTATAATTTGGGAAATTAACTTATTTTAATATTGACATTGCTAGTCATGTAACTAATACATGATCATTGTAAATGTCATGAAATAGGGGCTGATACTTTCCAGAATCCATTTATCTGCTACTTGATTATCTATTAAAATTCAACATGTATTATGTAACATCTCAAATGAGAATATTATGTGTACGGTTTCTTTACCCCATTCTTTTGCCACCCACCTTGAGGCTGCAATAAGGTCTGAAATTTTAAATAGAAATTACCATGAATTTACATATACTTTTTATTTGAATATTATTTCTGACATCTGTGACCTATTTTATGAAACCTTGAATTTGGCCTTAGTTCAAAGAGATACCCAATAAGCTCTTGCTATTATCATGAGGGCACCTCCTATTGAAAGGTCTAAAGGGACACACCTGTATTAATAACTGTTTTTAAGATTTAAAGATTCTTTTAGTGGTGGAACCCAACACAACAGCACTCTGACAGATGAAAGGCAGAACTGTTTGTCACTTATAACTCAGAGCAAAAGAAGGCCACACAGTGTTGAACCAGGGCACACAATGACAACAAGCTGAAGCTATAAGAAATAGCTTAAATATGGCAAGTAGGCAAGGTTAGCTAGATCTTTTGGGCTCCCTGTGGATTGGCAAATATGAATAATTTCTCCAGGAGGTTCCGGGACAGAAGTGTCATCTCTAATTGCCTGGTACCTGGCTCTGGTGTGGCAGGGCTGATGCATAGTGACTCAAGACAAAGCCCAATAAAGGAAGTGGTTGGGATGTTGATACGATCTATCACTCAAGAAAGGGAACTGACCAGCCTCCAGCCAGGGTCTCAAAGCGGAGTCAATCAGTATTTTTTTGAAGTTATATTACAAAAATATCCTCTTCTGACAACATCCCACTAACTTCTGCTTG
>RJWT010017972.1:0-19089 GCA_004365215.1 Cuniculus paca
AAATTTGCAGGGAATGTTCTAATGGATTTGAAGACTCAAAATAAAACCACCCACCAATCATGCCTAAACACTATCACAGTCTCTACAGGGTCTCACTGTCCACTAGCCGTCCCCGAACACTGTCTCACGTTTTGAGCAAGCTCACCCATGGGTCCTCCTGGGGAGTCAAAGCTCCAAGACCCATGTGCTGCTCCTCCAGTGACACCTTCGCCTCTTCCCTTTGGCTCACAGAAACAATCTTCTACCATCCATTGCTCAACTGGCTCCAAGTTCCAAGCCTGACATACACCATCACAGTGGGACCTGAGTGAAAAATTCATCTTCTATCTTGATTGAAATGTTGGAGCACACTGCTGGAAAGTTTATACTGCACTCCACTTCGGGTGCAGGGTAGGGAGACAGGAACTCTGGTCCTCATCGGGCAATGATTCATTCTGAGTGCCAGTTTCCTAAACTGTAATCTGTGGATAAACATGGTGATCTTATGACTTCCCAGGGCTGCTATGAGACACGAGGGATGTGAAAGTTTACAGAGAATCATACTGTAATAATGCACTACAGCAAGAGTGAAAACCACAAATATGACAACTGCTCTTTGTATCAGAAATGAGATCAATTGCGAGGAAGGGGGCGGGAGAGGATAGGAGGAAAGGGTACCAGGGAGGGATGATGCGGGAGGGGTGAGCCTTTGGGGGTGATGGATGTTTTGTTATCTTGGTTATGGAAATGGCTTCAAAGGTGTATGCATAAGTTAAAATGTATCAAAATTGTTAAGTATATCTGATTTATTACATAGAAATTATACCTCCATAAAACTATGTATCTATCTAGCTATCTATTTTTAGAGTGCCACGGATCAATTCCAGGGTCTCACACTAGGCAAGTACGTCTACCACTAAGTTATATCTCTGGCTCATACAGCTGTTTCATTTTAACTTTTATTGTTACATGTTTGCAGTACACAGTGATTACATTCACCATGGGGAGTTAGTACATGTACATAACACTCATAATTCTTTCTACTTCCCCTTGCTCCTGCTCCTTCTCTTCTCCCTCGACCTCTTGGTCACCTTTCCAATTGCAAAAGTTCTATTTCCTTGTTTCCTATTATCTTTCATTTTGCTCTTTAAACTATTTATAGTTTGGGTTTCTCATATAAGAGAAACCATGGGATACTTAAGATTGTGTGTCTGATTTATTTCACTTAACATTAGGGTCTGAAGATGCATCCATTTTTGTACAAGTAACTGAAATTTCCCTTTCTTTATTCCACTGATAGAAACGTCACATTTTGTGTATCTATTCATCATTGATGGGCACGTAGGCGCTTCCTACAGCTGTGTGTAAAATAGCACTTCTGGATGTGAGTGAATGATGGAGCGGCAGCTTCACCCTCACTAGCTCAAGGCAGCCTCCCTCGTCCTCCGCACCGCTGGACAGTTCCCGGAACTGGAGACGAGGGTGTGAGCTCTCTGTCCCAACTAATTTCTCTTTTCTTTAACAGGTAGCAGGAAAAGATAACCAGGCAGAGACACGGGAAAGTAAGCAGGTGTCTGGCAAGCTGGGGAGTTGAGAAAACTTATCAGATCATTTGATGAAGCATAATGAAGAGAAGCTTTTGTTAATGAAAGGACTTTCATAATTCTCTGTCTTAGCCCTCAATGTGGTCTAGACAATCCTGTTTAATTAAGGCAATTTTTATCACTTGAGTCATTGGCCACCTTTCAATGGGGTCAACCAGGCTAATAGATAATAAAGACTCCAGAATATTACAATTACCAGATAAATGCAACTGTCCAGATAAATCAGAAACTGAAAATATTTCTGACACACAGCCACCTCACATTAAGTGTCAAATCAATAATGTCTGACACAGCTCTTTTTGGTGGGCAAGTCACAGACTTAGCTTTTAGGTACAGTCATCTGAAAATTCACTTTTACTTAGTGTTTAAAAACACAGGGCAGTGCAAGGTCCTGAGTTCCATTCCCAGAACCAAAAGAAAACAAAACAAAACAAAACAAAAAGCTACGGTATTACTAATAGTGAAAGATTACATTTATTCAAGATTCATCCACACACCAGGTACTTCCTGAGCACTTCATGGCTACTGTTCTATTTGATCTACACAATAACCCTACTAAGTGGATTGCCATCAGTTTTCTGATTTTAGGCAAGAGGATATGGAGGCACAAAATACTCAATATGGCCAGCAAAAGTACATGGCAACGAGTAGCATTTGACCTGGCAACAATAACAGCTCGACATTTTTGGCACCTGCTATGTGCTAGAACTTTACCAAGCACTTCATGTAATTTCCTTTTTAAAACTGATAATAAAACCTCTATATAAACTAGGTATAATTATATTCAACTTACAGCAATAGAGGTTCTAAAATATTAAGTAGTTCCTCCACTGTCTCTCAGTTAACTAGTATAGAGTCAGATTCTAGTACTAGATTCATTTAATTCCAAATGCAAGGACTACTGAAGAGCTTGTGGATATTACAAGCCCTCTGAACACCTTCCTCTCACCTAAGGTCAACAGTTTCCATTACTTACATACGAGAGGCAGACACAAAAAGGCTGAAGAGAACAAACCATTAGTTTAATTTTACTTTTATGTTTTAGAGCCAGTTACTTTTAAAACGTGAAGAATGTAATCTTACTCATAGGAAATGCTGTAGAAAGCAATAAAGTAGATTAAATTAAAGTATGGGTTGATGGTGATGATTTAGCAAACTGCAGTGGTGTTAGTAAAAATGAAATAGAAAATCTCTTTGCATATTATCTCCCTAAAGAATATTGCCTAAGAAACATTCTTTGCACATAAAACAATGAGAATATATACATACAATAAACATAAACTACAATAAATGAAAATGTGCTTCTTCCATAAATTCTGTCTGCCGAACCCACACCAATAAGGTGGAAAGGCATTAAAATTTGAGCCGGAAGAAATGAGAAGGGGTGTGAGCCACTTCTAGCAGGGCTGGGCTTGAAAGCAAAACCAACTCATTAACAGAGCCCACCTGCCTGGTCCTCGTGTCCCTCCTGACACCTTCAGGAAAGAGCAAGGGCTGTGGAATGGAGGGCATGAGCTGCCCTCAGAGAATCTGCAGTCTGGCACCAAAGACAGGGTTCCAAAGCAAGAGAACTCAGTACGACGGGATGAGGCCCCTCCAAACTGTCTTAATTCGAAATTCAGAACAAAAGCTAGGCCCCTGTGCAGGACCCACCCTGGATGTCTTGAGGTCTGGAGACTCAGCTTACCACATTCCCTGTACACCTCACACATACCAGACTCCCTCCTTCCCCCTTGCTTCACGTTTCCTCTACCCAGAATGCCTCTCTCCTCACATCCTGGCTCATGTCCACCCCTCCCTTCACGCCTTCTTTTCCTTTGGGAATGAGGGAAGGAGAGAGAAAAAGGCAAGACAGGAGCAGGCTGCAGTCCCCGTGCTAACACCACAGAGCATATTAGGGGAAGAGGGGGACACAAAATGCATGGGCATGTGGGTAGTGGAGACAAGAGTGCAAGCAGGACCCAGGTTCTGCAGGTCTGCTGGTCAAGGTCAGCATCCTGCACCAGGCTGTGTGTTCTGGGGGAACCCAGGCCACTGGGCTTGAGAATGTGTAACTTTTAAAAAACCACCTCTGGCAACTATGCAGAGGAGAGACTAGAATTTTCCAGGAAATAAGCCAGAGAGAAATGCTTGGCCTGGTGGTGACTCCTGGGGACCTAAGCCCACTGCAGGGTGGGACTCGGTGTGCACATGTTCAAATGTCTGGAGATGTCTGCTCTGATGGAATCAGAACAGGATTTCCCACCCATTTTAGTAACTTCTCGCATGAAAGCAAACGTTCTAATTGCTAACACTGATTTGTTTTTAACAATGAAGATGGACTAATGGACATCTTTAAAAACCCAAAGACAGGGCAACAAGATCACCTCTCCTCACTACACAGAGGCAGAGGCCTGCAGGAGCTGCAGAAGAGGTGCGCGCAGCAGGTTTGGTCTCCTGCTGGGTCAACGTGTCCCAGTGGGAGGGAAGTGCATTTGTGACAACTGTGATAAGGACAAGGACCATGGGCTATGGATGGGTTGCTTCTTCCCAGTCTTTTGGTGCAAGAACAACTGCAGCCATGGCGGAGTCCTGGCTCACTGACAGAGCCACTGCACATGTTGGGGGAATGAAAGTGTTGCTGCCAGAGTCAGCACTCCAGGAGAAAGAGAGGTCTGGGGTCCGACTGCAGCTCCATGGCCAGCTCTATGATCTTCAGCCAATCATTCCCATCTCTCTGAGCCCAAATTTCCTCGGCCATCATAAGAAATGACTAGCCAGGACCTACTAGGAAGCTCTGGAGATACACGTGACATAAACACAGGTCACGGTGATGAAGACTGGTACCATGCTAGCCTAAGAAACAAAAGTATACTGAGGGGGACGAATTACTCCAAGGTGCACACTTACCAAACAGAGGTGTGGGACTAAGCGACACCAGTCTCTTGGGGATCATCACTATTCATGCAAGCATGCTAAGAGAATTATGCAAATCAAGCCACTGTTCTATTTTTTAAGTTCTTATTTAAAATTAGAAAATCACAACCGGTGTAGAAAAGGAGCCCTACCTCTTTCTGAATACTGCCCCTGTGGATTGGAAATCCCTGGTGAGGCTCCCTGTCTCTCCCTTATCACGATAAGCACTCACAGGGATACGGTTCTCTTGCACTTGCATCTGAAGTCACCTGGTTGCATTCATCAGTGTGGTAAGCTGCTAGAAAGCATTTCTGGGTCATCTGTCTGGTAAGCACAAATGTGCCAGGCATTGTGCTGGGCACAGTGGGTAAAGTCAACACATTCCCAGCCCTCATGGAACATGCACTTTTCTTAGGCTGCGAGAGGAAAGAGGAGCAGCGCACAGGAATTAACCTCATGAAGCAATAAAGATGCAGTCCTGCAGCTCCGGGTTATGCAGTGTAGAGGTGACAAACATGGGGTCTGGAGGCAGAGGCCCCTGCTCACCCTGAGCCTGCTGCTTCCCACTGTCTGATTCAGTGCAGGGCCTTCATCTTTCTGAGCCTCCATGAGGACTACACGAGTTATAACATAAAAAGCCCTTAGGGCGGTGCCTGGAATTTGGTAAGAACTAAAAAGAACGATAATTAAAAATTTTAAGTTGTATTTGACTGGTCTCAAAAGTGATTTCATGAACACTTTACAAGTGAATGCTCAAAAGTGATCAATACATTGGCAAGATTATACAGTAAAAATAATGAATGTTTCTATATTACCTTCCAATTTAAAAAATATTTTCATATATATTGTCACCTGATAATCAAAGCAAGCTACTCGAAGCAAGCAATTTTTCATAGTATCTCCATTCATTACAGAGTCTGTATTCCTTAGCCTAGGGCCAGGTATGTAGTAGGCATGCCCTAAATGCTTGTGGAACGAATACAGACAGGAGAGGTGGGAAAAGTATTAACTAAGGGACGCTCACTGTGCCTGATGGAAGACATACTTTTAATTGGGCGAGCTCAAGAGAGTCTCTCAACACCACACAGCTGAGCAGTGGCAGGGGCTGTGTCTCTAACTAAAAGCCAGGCTGCATCTGCAAAACCACCGAAGAAAAACTGAAATTGGACAAGAAGCCCTCATGGGACATGAGACAGGGATTCTCAGGCCTTTGTCCGTGACCTGTTAGCCCACTAAAGGTGGGAGCATCTCTTTCCCCATCTTCCCTTGCTATCAGTGCATAAAACATGTCCTTCCTTTGTCCTCACTCTTGTTGCAAGGACCAAGGGCACCACAACAGTAGGGGTCATCAGGATGTCTCCAAGGGTGACAGTGGCCACTGGCCTATGTCTTACACTAGGAAGAAAGCCCCTAAAACACAAGGGCATCCTCAGGACCCAGTGGAAAGGAACCAGCCCATAACTCAGTCAGAAAAGCCAGTGCTTGTCCTGCATCAGTGGGTCAGTGTGGTCATGAAAGTTGTGCCACCTGTGCGTCCTCATGCTAGACCTGCTCCCCTAACTGTAGTCGCTTTTAAACTCTGCTTAATAATCTGCCTATGCCTCTCCCTGATGCACCCTGAAATTCTTCTTCTATGACTAGAGTCAATGAACTGATTCCATGGGGGTTGGGGACAATTTGGGGACCTCTTTGGGGGACCCTTCAGAACTCATGCAGTGACATGCCAATTTCTTGACTTCATCTGAACTGACAAAAAAAACTTCGTTCACTGGTAACAAGAATAGAATGAGATCTCTTCCTGTAGGATTTCTGTAACTCTGTTAATGACACCCTCCTTTCAGCCTTTCCTAAATAAGTGTTTATTCATTCATGGGTAGCAAAAATATTGACTATGTGCCCACCTTGCCGTCTGGGAATGAGTCTGCAGCCTTTGAGGACAGCATTCATCACTGTCCAAATCCTTCCCAGGAATCAGTCCTTTAGCACCGGTGCAGGAGATGCCACCACACAGCAGGACTATCCTAAACCAGGACCCTGTTAGGCACACTAGTTATAACATGCACCATCCCACTTCCTGTCATCCCTGACTCCAGCTTCTCTCTCTGCCTCTGGGGAAGAAGGGGCCGCCTGTCTGCAAGGTCTTCTCAGGGGCTCTTCCTTCTCTTGGGACATTCGCTACCCTCTTCTTCCCCTCTTGCAAATCTTACTGCCTGAGGAGGACCACTTTCCTGGACTTTGCCCACTATGTTAGGGTACTTGCAGGAACCTCTTAAGTCCTCACTAGGTTTTGGAATTGTGTCGCAACTGTTCTAGCCACTGCAGATTCAGTGTAGGCCAAAGAGAGAAAACTCCCTGGCCTCAGGAGCTTCCCTTTCCCTGGAATATGGTGCATTTTCACAGAACTCTTGAAATTGCGATTATGTGAATGATCACTGGTTGGCTGTCTTTTGGAAAAGCTTGGAGAATGGGGATGTATCCAAACGTCATCACTAAATCCTCAGCCTAGCACAGGGCTTGAAATCTAGCAGGTGCTACGTAATTTAATTCTATAAAAGTTCACATGAACAATGCATAAATGAATGCATGCATAAATTTTAAATTTTGATAGCATTTTATAGAGATTAATTTTAAACATGGATGATTGAAAAGAAAGGTATTCAAGTGTCTGTTGTCAGAAATTCAGGTAATTTACTATCTAAGGATTCCCTTCTAGCTCTGATGTGTGGCACCCACACTTTTGCCAAGCAGAGGTATTTCAGAATGAGAACAAGTCACAAGATAGCAATTATCTTCCCCAATATTCCTATAAATAGTTTTAGGCAGTCCTCCATCCCAGTCGTGTTTCATTACTAGGTTTCTGGGATGAGTTTGAAAGGCAGATTTTTTTTTTAAGCTTTGGCAATTTGGAGGCTATAGTTGGCTTATAGAGACTATGTTTGCAGGTGCAAAAAAATACATTTTGCATACATAAAAATGCAAGGGGATCAGGCTGAATTCCTTTGAAAATGTGGCCTTACATCTTTTTATTTTATTTTCCTGAATTTTTGATGAGGACAGATTTTGTTGGTTGGCTGCCCATTTTAATAGCACACTGAAATTTGGCAGTTCCACTTGGGAATCCATTGAAATGCAAAGAGAGGCCAGTCTGTGAGGAGGATCCCTTTACCTGCATTCATGCTGGAAGAAGAGAAAATGTAAAGCGGAATTAACCATTGGATTACTGGTTGAATGAGGATTAGAAATTGGGAGAAGGATAAGGGTAAACTGAAGTTTTAGGGGAAAAAAAAAAAGGTATAGTATGGCATCCTCCAATTAGATAAGCACTTTACAGTTTAGAAAAGCATTTTTGCATCCATCTATTATTTTATTTCGGCATTACTGAAACCCTGTGATTAAGTCATCACGCTGGTACCAATTATCTCTTTTTCTGTACAAATTGGATCATGTAATTTCCCTACTTTAATAAGTTCAGAGAGGTCCTGTTTCTAGCAAGAGTAAGCCCCAAGTCAAAGGTCACCATATCTGAATTCAGCCCATCTTCTCAGCGCTGTCCTCTACCTCCCTTTACCCTGCTCTCCAGTAATGAGCATACAAGCTAGACCTTGCTGGTTTAGATCTCCCGGCACAACAAAGGAGGAAAGGCAGTTGCTTAGGTAAAGGCATGGTACGAAGTCCTGCAACTAGGGCTCTTCATGCTTGAGATCTGACTCAGGAACAGGACTACAGAGGGGCAGACAGAGGTGATGAGACAAAAATGACTCAGGTAGCTGAACAATGGGTGCAAAGAAGCAGGCAAAAAGCACCATTTCCTGGAGCAGCAGCCACACTGAGAACTGCCCTACAATCCCTTCTATTCTCACATGTTAGTCACGGAAAGAGCCCTTCATTCTTTCTCCACTGGATAAACTCATTCATCCCTCCAGCTCCTCACTTGTCATTTTCTTCTCTGCTCCTTTTGCTTTTCCACTAAGCTTTGTATTCACCTCCTTCTGCCACACAGTATGCTCTCTGCAGGCAAGGACTTGACATACAGTAGGTGTCTAAGGTAGGAAACTACTGCCCAGGACAGCCAGGAGGAGCCTTGGGTGAGATGCCCCCAAGACTGATGTCCACCGTGCTGCCACTGCAACCAACTGGGAAGCCAAAGAGACCAGTCGTTAAACTAAACTGACCAAGAGCAAACTGACCAGTGGAGTCCTTGTACCATCCCTGACAACTGAGAATGACTTCACATGTATCTCTTCAGTGGCAGGGCTTACAGATGGTGACCCTTGCACAGAACTGCATGTCTCCATGGTCTCCAATGACCACCTCTGCGCTTCTCAGCTTCTATATCTCAGCGCCCATTCACTTGCAGGACATTCTGCTCTGGTTCTGGAGGTCTGCCTAGGTAGGGGTGTGCTGCTCCCTGTGGCTCGACCTCTTCCTTGAGCACTGAAAGAAATCCTGCAGATTTTCATGAAAAATCAATAGTACCGGGAGCTGGTTTTGTTCTGTAACATAGATAACATAGCAACTACAAAAATCTACACCAGATTAGCACGTCTTTTGAAAAGGCAGTGGGAGCAACTAGAACCATTTATTCAACTTCCTCTGATCTCTCACTCCTAGGCAGACTCTGAGGTACCTTGGAGCGCAAAATCGAAACACTGACCTGAAATATCTCTCAATGTGGATACTAGTTGGCCTGGCAGGTGAGTTCTCAGTTTGGATAGAAACATCAAGAGGAGTGGCCTAGACTGGACATCATCTGAGCCTGACTCCTAACGTGGAAACTCAGTTGGTGGAACACTCTTCGGAGAAGTCCTCTCAGCTTCCTGAGCCTCACTTTCCTTGCATATATGGGAGGGAGGATAATAAAAAGGCTTTGTTGGAATTGTCCCAAGGATTACATAAAATGTATGTGATGACAATAAATGGAGGCTGAATTAGCAGTTGTGATTAAGGCTGCAGTGCTATCTATTATTGCCACTTCCTTTAACAAAACTGTAGTCATCCCTTGATATTTACAATGAATTATTGCCAGCACACCAAGGGTGTTCAAGTCTTTTAATGTGAAATGGTGTAGTATATGTATGTAACCTACACACATCTTCCCATAGGCTAAATCATTCCTAGACTACTTATAATTCTTAACACTATATAAGTGCTATGCAAATAGTTATTATACTCTGTTGTTTAGGGAATAACAAGAAAAAAAAAACTCCGTAAATGTTCAGTAAAGATGCAATGTTTTTCAAATATTTTCCATCCCCAACTGGTTGACCCTGCTCCATTAAAATACACATGGTAGCTCTGACTTTAATGAGCTTTTGAAAACAGCTAAAAGATGGCAGAAATGATTTCTCCTTTAGAGTAGCAGGCTATTTTGTGGGAAATGCAAGTGTACCTTTTGATCCATTAATGTGGTTTCAGGAAAGGGGTAACTCTCCAGGAACAGCGGTGCTCTGTGAGTTCTCTGAGTCAGTAGGCAGTGCCCCCCGCATGTACCTTGGGAGGGGAGTCCTGGGCACCATAAGGGCATATTCAGGAGCCTCACCCAATGAAATATGAGGACACAATTAGCCTTGCAAGCCAACGCCCCCCAGGAAATGTGGTCCCTGGCAGTCTTAACAGTTTTACCTGAACACTTTTACCTTTCATTCTTTCTTTCACATACCTTGCCTTCCTTCCAATACTTAGTGAGCAGCTCCAATGTGCTGGCTAGGGTAGGCACTGTGTGTGGGAAGCAAGTCGAACAGATATTGTCTCTAACCTCTCTGGGCTTAGTCATGGGTAAGGAAAGGGTTGCTAAAAAAATTCTGACCAGAGTCCCAAAAGGTAGCCAGAAGATGTTAGAATGATAGTTACCAAGGAGAGAAGTGCATCTTCACTAAAATGAACACTATGAGATCAGCAGCCAGACTAAAAGTGAACCACTGTGTGTCAGAGACTGCAGGACACATGGATCCCTCATTTCACAAAACTGCCACAACCACAAGTGGGGTATTATTCCCCTCATCCTATACATAAGACCACTGGGGCTCACAGATGGCAAAGCTCCTTGTCCAAGTCACACAGCTAGCAAGTGGCAGACCCGAGACTGCCTCATCTCAAAGCTAAACTCTTTCACTCTTGCCTCTCTAGCACACCAGCTTAACAAATCTAATTTTCTTAATCTGCATAAGGTCTCCAAGTACATCCCAACAGTACAGACCAAATGACTGACACAAAAAGAAATCAGCAGATCTACACTGAGAAACCTCTTGCTTTTATTGACTCTTCTCCTTGCCTTCTTAAATACTCTCTCCACTACCAACTTATTTTATTTCAACAAGTTTGCATGCAGCACTGCGAAAGTGCTTGTGTGCTATTTAGTGTTGATGGCTCTAGAGCACAGAACACAGCTGAATGTCTGTAATTGAAATCCAAAAGGGTTAGCAGGAAGCTGTCTTTGTTCTGTAATTTAGGTAACTAAGCACTTGTTAGAACAGCTTTGCAGGACAAGAGCAGAGGCAGGGAGGAAAAGGGAGGGAGGCAGACTGGAAGAGATGCTCAGGAAAGGGAACTAGAGATGTTCAATTCACAGGAAATGATCTTTTATCACTACCTCCCTCCAGGCCCAGAGAAGAAATGGTACTTTCATCCACCAGATGTAACATACTTGGCAACCTTAGAATTTAGCTTCTGATTCTGTCTCCATAGGTCCCTAGCCCCCACCAACTCCTTGGTAAACTCTGGTGTGCTGATAGATGACTCCAAGAAAGAAAGCAGCAACATCGACATCAATGGGTTTCTTTTTACTTCTCCCTTATATTTAAGTCAAAATTTCAAGACCCATGTGTTTCCTCCTCCACATGTCCCATACCATTTGTTATTCTTTATTAAACAAATTGACACCATTGTGTGCCATTGTATGGATCTTGTTTTCCTTAAAAAAAAAAAAGAGTCCACATTTAGGTTTGACTCTCACACTGAACCTCTTGCTTCTAAAGCCACATTAAGGTCCATAGTTCATTTGGTTTGTCTGCTGGCCAGTGTCCAGAGATCATAACTGAGTCCCAAGGAAGAGAGCTTTATCAAGAGGAAGTGTGGGAAAAGTGCTTTGAAGTCAGAGAGACTTGGGTCTAAGCTCTCTTTTAGCCCCTTGGAGTGTGATGTGTGAGACAAAGGTGTGTTACAAGTACTACATGTAAGATGTGTGGCACATCTGCCTGCTCCCAGGATAACACTCATTTTTACTTCTGATAAATCACATTTGCAAAGGACATTGTGTAAATGTAGGTGACAAACCTTTGAACCCTTCAGTGCACAAGTTTTCTTCCAAAAACAGAAAAAAAAATTTATGTCCATTTGCAAAAGCAATGTAACAAATTAATTAATACACAATTCCTTTCCAAAAGAACTTCTCCTTTGAAATGCTATATTATGTTTGACTCTATACTATTTTCTTTTGCTTTTTTCATTCTGTTCTGTTTTGTTTTGTCCTATTTTCTTTAAAATAAAAAAAATAAAAAAATTTTTAAAAAAAAGGCAATCACTTAAACTCTTGGATGTTTATTTCCCCTGGCAAGGTACCAAGTCTTGGGATGACATTTATACTGTAAAGGGTGCAATTCTTAAAAGTTTAATGAAGGTACAGTTCAAATTGATGGCTGAGTTGCCAGTGTGCATGGAAAGTAGTTGTGAAGATCAAAGGCCTTGAAATAGGTATGTGAGTGGAAAAGCCAGGAAAACACTTTTGGTCTTTGTTTGCACTGCCCTAAAACAGACCCTGAAAGAAGGGTTCCACAGTAAGCGCATGGGGGTGCAAGGAGCCCTTCTTGGGAGTAAGGGGTGAGAAGGAGAAAAGCACCTAACAGTGGTGAGGAGAGGAAACAGCATAGAACACACACCTCAGAATTATTATACCTGGAGGACAGGGGAGCCTGGGCACTTGTCTGCTAACTCCTAAGAGCCCTACGTCACAAACAGCTCCCAGGAGTGTCGTACAGCCTAAATTTTCAATGGATGTCCTCACCGCCAGAGGGGCTTCCTCAGTTGTAGAGGTCAGCAGAAAAATAAAGCTGTGGGCAGCAAGCACTGGGAGGTCATGGTGGTCAGCAAGCACTGGAGGTGTGGTGGATCTCACCATCCATCCCATCCTGGGGAGAGTTCCTGTCCAGACACCAGGCTTGACGCCCATGGACCCCCCAGTGACCAGCCTGCCCTGTCTTCTCCTTTGATGCCTGCTCCGTGGGCAGATGTTCTCCTGCTCTGCTGGTTTACACTGGTCCACTAAGACTATCTACACTGCAGCAGGACTACAGGCAAAAGCACACAGAAAGAGTATCTGGCGCATGGCCAACACACAGCACATATCTGAGAAAAGCATGAGTCCATTTCTACTTAAAAGTGGTTTTTCAGGACCTAGTACTACAGCAAGTGACTTGCATTGCACTTTTTTTCTACTTTCCATGGTATTTGTATTTAATTTACAACCGCGTTTTGTAGCTCAAGAACCCAAGGCCTAGAGAAATTAATAAGTAAGGACATGATAAGACTGAGATTCAAATCTGGGGTCCTGTGACCCTAAAGTTGTTCTCTTCCATGCAGCACCAGCAAACAGAAACCTTAAAGGTGATGGTGAGTGTGTTCAGCCAGTCACAAGAAGTTCTGAGACCACAGCTGGTTTCAGACAGATGCATAAGGTCACAGATATTACAGTCCCCCATGAGGAGGTGAGCTCCACCTGGCCACACCCCTTCAGATTTACCTTTTTATGTCCAGCACTTGGCCCAGGACCCAGCACACACAGAGCATCTGATGGGGACTCACTTAGCAAAACAAGCAGCTGACTGAGTAAGTGACTAAGAAAAAAAGGCAAGAAAGAACTCAGGAGATGTGTGCAGGGACCAGAGGGTCATGCGGGATGGTGACTCTGCATGGAAGTGGCATTATTGCACTCCACATCTCTGGATCGAGCTTTTATTCATATTTCACCAGCATTTACTGAGCACTACTGTGTTTACAGCAAAATGTGGCAAGCCTCAACCATATGCTTCGAACACATTTCTTTTTCTCCTTAAAAACATGCTCTCCCTCTGCTGCAAAGACAGCTACATGAACTGGGGGAAGTTTATACTTTGTGTTGCAAACTAGATGTTCGCAGGAGGAAAAGCTTAACGTTTCCTCTGAAATCTGTCCCCTCTATGGTGGAATGCGCTTGTCACTGTCAATAATGCCCTTTATCTAATCACGAGGCAAGGTGGATGCCTGGCGGCCAGCTTCAATTCCACTCTGCACCTCTGTTTTCCAAGCTCAGAGGACCCCCCTGCAATATAACTCCCGTCTCCCATCGCTGAACTGAGCAGGTCTGGCAGCTAACATTTTGCTGCTTTATTTGACCTTCATCTGCTCTTGAACTTTGTCTACGGTTACTGGATAACCAGCAACTGCAAAGTGGGAGGAACCTAGGTAGCCTCTCCTACTGTCTAACTCCACAGCTCACAGCTGTGCCTCTCCTCTGGCCCCAGGAGACCTGCTGCTTCTGCACCCATGCACACATCCCAGTCATCCTCTCAACTGACCTGCTGCACTGTAATATGAACATCATAAAATTTACAAGAAAAGGCATTTATATGATTAAAGAAGAGCCGCACAGCTTGGACTAAAGAGACCTAAATTGAAATCTCAGTTTAGCTTTTGCATACTGTGTGACCTTAGCCAAATGACTTCACCTCTTTAAGTCTTGGCTTCCTCATTAATAAAATTGAGATAATAATGCTTAACTTTTAAGATTATTATGAAGACTAAATGGAAAAGTAGAAAAAAAGTCTGAAACAGTGCTTAAAGACTTGACCTATGGAAGCTGCTCTCATTAGCACTGGTATTAATATTAACAAGTATTGTATTGCTAGCTAGCATCGTCATTATTGGGTGATTTAAGGATATAAAATTTCCATATTTCAGAGAATAATAGTGCTATGGCTTTTACAACATAACCAAAACTACACATGAAAAGACTGTAAAATCAGACAATCATTGAAATTTTTCCTGTCATAAAATTCTTGAAAATAAACCATCCTGCTGATTGACAATAAAACTCAAAAACAATAAATAAAACATTTCAGTCTGTGTCCTCGTAGGTAAAGTCAGCGGGAGCTCCATCCCTCTTATCAGGGCATGCAGATTGTGGGATAGTGATTTCTTAGTAAATGTTATAAAAGCCCTGTGTCGCCCACACTGCTGTGTCCCATCAGTGGTTTACCAAAGGCCTCGTTTGTCAACTTGCTGTCTCAGAAAAGAATCTACATTTAAAGGAACGTTATAAGAAAACACAAAAAAAAATTGGGAAAAGTCAATTTCAAATGGGCCTATAGATAAATTTGATGAAAAAAGTCATATGAATACAATCGAGTTCATTTGGTTTTCTTAAAATGGCAAAAGAGAGAGTGTACCTATATTCTAATGGGTACCCGGTCTAATTATCAAAGAAAAAAAAATCTAAAATAAAAAAGGGGCAAAATAAGATACTTTTCACTGTGCATGTCATGCATGTACATGAATACATGAATATACAAATGGAACATTTTACTACCAGCCCATTAAAGTTAAAACATCAATCTTCATCATATCAATTTCATCATATTAGACTCTGCCATTCTAATCTGGTATCGATGAGAATGAACAAGGCTTGGAATTTTACACCTGGGTGCATTTCGTTTTGTTTCTCTTCGGTGACAGAATTCAATATGACACAGCTCAGCATGACAGCACCAGGCTGGGACTGTCACCTTAGGGGCTTATACATCTTTAAAATTCTCACAAAAGTGAAATTGACTGACAGCGAAGCAAAATGACGCTTTTAACTTGAGTTGGAAGATCAGGAAAGTCAATGAAAACACTCAGGGTTTGTTGAGGCCCTTCAGGGTGGGAGCGTCTGGAGGAAACGCGTTGGCTTCTCTGGTGCGACGTGGCTGTGATCCCGCGGGACCCGGCAGACCAGGCTGGGGACCCCTCCTCACAGGGAGGGAGGTACTGAGCCAAGTGGGCTCTCTCCCCATGCCCAGACCGGAAGTGCCCTTGCTTTTCCTTATACCTCAGGTGCAATTCACTGTACAGGGCAGACACAGGGCTGGGAGTGACGGGCGCTGCCTTCAAGTCCCTGCTCCCCCCTGGCGGGTGGATGACCCAGGAGCCATCACTTAACCATGGGGTGTCTCATTTAGTTCCCTGCCAAGGGAGGGTATGGAAATCCCCACAGCTGAGTGTTACGGAAATGACAAATAAAAAATTATATGCAAAAACTACATTCCAAAGAGTAAAACAATGTAAAGGTTTTATTGCATATACATCTATGCACTCCTGTTTTTCACTGTGACCGTCACTGTGACCATGGTCCTCTACAAGAGCCAGGCTAGGGAAAGTGCACATGATACAAATGTCAAGGGTAAGGAAAATTCAGCATCAGGTGGTCTGTCTCCCAAACTTCTATTCTCTACAAGACAGCATCTGCAACTCACCCTAACAGCAGGGCTGGAGGGATGTTTATGCCCTCCCCATTTTACAAATGAGCAGGGACCCAGCCAGGAAAGGTAAATGGTCCACCATCAGGTCGTCAGGGCAGGAGTTGGATCACCCCAATAGTGATGAAGTGATGATGATATAAAAATCAAAGCATCATCACTAACACAACTATATGTGTGTGTGTGTCATTTTGCTGTGTGTAAATCACAACTACGCAGACTAACTCATTGGTTATCTCAACATCTTTTGGGATAGGTAGGGTGTTACTATCACTTCCATGTTAAATGAAGGAGTCCAATAATAGAGTGCATTAAACTTCCTGATGTCAGGGACAAAACAATGGCAGTCTGGATTCCAAGCTGGATCTGACTCCCATCTCAGATAACTTCTGCCCTACTGCACAGAGATGGGAGGCACGGAAAAGGCAATACTGAGGGCTGGGATCTGCCAAGGATGTGTGGTTGCAAGTGAGCTGCTTAGGAGGGGGCCTGTGGGCCCAGGGGACCAGAGCCAGTGCTGGCCTGAGGAGTGGCAGGTAGGAGAGGGTTTATGTCTGGCTGGGCTGGCCTGTCTTAGGCCTCAGGACTTAGCTGGATGACCTAGAGCAGCCCTGTCCAAAAGAAATAACATGTGCACCACAGATGTCATTTTAAATGTTCAGGGAGTCATATACAAAAAGTAAAAAGAGGTGGAATTTTACTAATATATTTGCCAATACTTAAGATATCAAAAATATTTTAACATGTAATCAATATGAAAGTTATTGGTGAGCTATTCCAGGCTTTTTTGTGTTAAGGCACTGAAGGTTAGTGTGTATTTTATACACACGGCACATCTCAGTCTTGTCCAGCCACATGTCCAGAATTCAGGAGCCGCACATGTCTAGTGATCACCCTACTGGACAGTACAGAGCTAGAGTCCTGACCCCTCACTCTGGGCAGACCCAAAAGGAGGAGAGGTCAGAAAACCCTGTCCTTACAATTCACCTGTGGCTATAGTCACACAGAATGGAGGCTCCACCCAGGACCCCAAGTCAGCCTGCTCAGTCAGTCCTCTCTTCTTCCTACTTTCACCCATTTCTCCT
Source organism: Cuniculus paca (assembly GCA_004365215.1). Taxonomy (NCBI): domain Eukaryota; kingdom Metazoa; phylum Chordata; class Mammalia; order Rodentia; family Cuniculidae; genus Cuniculus; species Cuniculus paca. The sequence goes on from RJWT010017972.1 coordinate 17,050, forward strand.
TGGGTAAAACATTAGGGAGGGGAAGAATGTGTTAAATCACACAACAAAGCGTGGGTTACACTGCTTTTCAGGCAGGTGACCTCTTTGAAACCCTGTTGTTTTACCCATAAAATAAGCTAGCTCACCTAACCCAGGAATGTTTTTCAGTATTTCAGCATATCCACGTTCTTTCACTCCTCTGTTCTCTGCTTCCCAATCTCATTCTCCCCTCCACCTACTCTCTTTGTTCTCGTTTCCCCTATCACCTGCCATCATTCACTGGGCATGTTCTTGGGCAAGCCCCCTGCTAGGTACTGGGGTCTTAGGAGATAAGCCTCACTTCGTCTCTGCCCTCCGGGTGTAACCTAGTGGTGGACACAGATGCACAGAAAAGTGGCTGGCAGGCAGAGGATCCACCGGTAAAATGGGGGCACCCAGGAAGAACCTTTGTCTTCGTGTGTCTGGACCAGGCAAGAAGCCCTTCCCTCTACAGCTCAGGTCGCCCTGCCAGAGGCTGGCCGCCCAGGACCACAGAGGGCCTGGCTCTGCAGTGATCTCACAGCTCATAGGCTGCTCTAAAAAGCCGACATCAACTTGACGCAGAAAACGTAAGGAGAAAGCAATGTTTTCCAAATTGGATGGAGAGCAGTGGCAATCAGGAAGAATCTGCAAGTCCAAACTTAATAAAAGAAACATTTGTTCCCCGTGATGACTTGCTAGAACAAACCAACTGTTTCCATTATTTCACGCTGTACTCAGAATGTAAAAGAGGAGGAAGTAAAGGAGCCACCCAACAGTACCCGCCTGTGCCTGGATCCCCCACCCGGAAATTCTGTGCCCTCGATTATCCCCAATATTAGCTTCTGAAAACCAGAAACTTTCTGAGCAAACAGTCTTTGAGATTTGAAAAACTGTCTTTGTGTTGGCTGTGAGTCTCACATTCAAGCACTCTTTATAGAAATCTACCAAATCCCCATTAATCCAGTGTCTAGTCAGCTCTGACGATCTCTAATAACGAGTCTATAACCTTTCTGTGAAGGTCATCCTGCTTCTAATGGAAACACAGTGATCAGTGAAAGTAAAAAATTGCCTTCTTCCATCGCCCTGCAGGTCTCCGGCACGGCCTGGGGACCCTGGGTTTCTGATCTGCTTGCTTTCTTCTACGAAAATTCAGACATGTGCTGTGGGATAGTCCTGCATTTCAGGGACAGGGCCATGCCCAGAGTGGCAGCTGCACAGGAGAAGAAGGGAGCACCCCTGTCTGTGACTAGCTTGCTCACAAAGGCTAGAGGGGAGACTCACTGGATCTGAATTCAAGTTCACCCAAAGTGACACGAGGACCACATGAGTCAGGTGGGTGCAGGCAGACAGGAAGAAACGAACCAGCATGTATTCATGAAATCTGTGTCCTTGGCTTTTTGCACGCCCCTCCCCCCACTGCCACCTGCATGGGTGTGACAGCATCATTTAAAGTTGCTGCTAGGTGTCACACAACGACCTCTACAAGTCAAGCATGTAAACTTAGGTTTTGTGCTCCAGTTTACTTGCTCTGTGGCCTTGGAAAGGCAGCTTGCCCTCTCTGTACTCTTCAGAATGCTCACCTATAAAGTGTTGCGAATGTTTCTCTGGGATTGCTGCAAGGATGGTCCTGCGGCATGCTTGGTAGACAAAACAAGTGACTTTTTCAGAACATTATGTATACACCCAATCCCAACAGTCTCATGAAGCTAAGGGCGCCACTCCTGGCTCTGTGGGGTCTGGAGGGATTCATAGGCTATAGGACAATGTCACTTTCAAATATTCTCTTTCCTTCCCTGTATGTAAAGCCTGTTCTTATCAGATGAGGCATTGCCAGTTTCTGGCCTGGGATAAGCTCCTCAATGTGGGCTGAGACAAGCAAGGTCTCTGTCTCCAAAGAGGTTCCGATCTAGTTTGGGAGAAAACACACACTCAAAATTACCTACACTCAGATGCAAGATAATCATCACAGTCAGGATACTCGTGATCATCTCTCACTGACCCACACCATCACTGCCAAGGTACATTTCTATAAACTCGCTT
>RJWT010017973.1:0-19096 GCA_004365215.1 Cuniculus paca
ATTTTGGTGAGGGTTAACCAGACATGTCTACAAAGAATATTATCTAAACAAAAGCACTAACTAATTCTTATTCTCCATTTTGTATGTACAAACACCTCACATGTATAAATACCGGATAAGTGGAGAAAAGGAGGAGGAAAAATAGAGACATAATGAGACACACAAGAATCTTCTCAGTCTTATTTACACTTATTCTGAATTTGATCACTGTGCTCTTTCCTCTTAGTTCAAAAGTAGAGAGACTTTGTTTATCGCACTCCTGAGGGACTGAACTCCAATCGTCAGTGGTTGTGTCTAGGAGACCAGTGCTTGAGCTGGTTCCTTTCCTATGGTTTTTTCTCTTGCCTACTAATGAATGTAGGGGCTTGGGAATCCACTGAGACCCATGAAACTGCTTCCTATCCCCGCTGCAGACAGAGGACTGCTTGATTTCAGCTACACTTCAGTAAGTATTACCAGACAGAGGTTTTTATCTCTGTCTTATGTTCAGCTACCTGTGTCCATATCAGAGGGGGATGACACATCTGGTCTTCTGCTGATCTCTGGAGGGAATTCCTTAATCTCAGAATCCTTCCCTCCACAATAATCCCTTCAACTGCTTAGATCTGCTCTTTCTAGGCCTCTCTGGGTGAGCAGGTAATGCAGTATTTTCCAGCCCTGCTACTCCTCTCTGGATATCCCAAAATACCAGTTGCCCTACCCATCAAATATTCTTTGTCTACACCACAGATTCTGTAGCATTTAGGGTTTGGTGGAGGCAGGGCTTCCATTTCAAATTCATTAGCATTTAGGAGTTACAAGAGAAACCACACCTAGGCACTGAGCTCAGTAGCATTTGGTGGGTAGTGAGTTGGATCTCACACCTCAGCATTTGGAGAGCAGGCATGAGGGATGATACCTGAGTGGGCTACGGTTGGAGCCATTTGGTGAGTAGTGTGGTAAGAGTGCCCACTCTGGCACTGTTCCAGTGTCTTTTCTCCAACCCTGCATCACATGAGTCATATTCATTATACTCCTTTACAATTCATTGACCCATAGATTGCTCAATGCCTGGGTCTGGATCCCTATCCAGGACCGTGCCCTTTCTTTCTGGCCACAGAACTCTGTGATCCTAACTCAGTCGCCACCTTCTGAATCTTTCAGTAGCTCACACTTTCTTTAGTTTCCTAATCTCAGAAAGCCCTTGCTTGTGAATATCCCACTCATTGGCCTCTGTCTCCCTGTGAAGAGAGCAAGGATAAGTGAAAAATTAGCAGTAACTGTGAGGCTGGGTCCTGATACTGTACTTGGCCTCTGGCCTCAAGCTGTCACATCCCTTTCAAGATGTTCCCTTTTCCCTGGACCTGGGCTGTAAGCAGTGCTGGGATCAGAAGATTAATACCTAAATAATAAATACATTTTACAGTTGAAGGTTTCTTAATTAGCCAGGTGTGGTGGTGCATGCCTGCAATCCCAGCACTTGAGAGGCTGAGGCAGGAGGATTGCCACAAGTTTGAGACCAAACTGGGCCATATAAGCAAGTTCAATTCCACCCTGGGCTACACAGTGAGGCCCCTTGTCTCAAAAAAAAAAAAAGGTTTCTTAGTTAGAAGATTAAAATGTACAGTTCTTCTTAATCTAATAAATTTGTTTTATTATTTTTAAATAAAATAACATAATGGGATTAACATGAATAAAGGTAATAAAAATAAAGGTAACAAAACAAAAAGGTAACAAAAATAACAAAGAAAATATTCTTTGAATTCAGAGAATGATAGCAGAGCTAGTTTTGAAATTTATCAAGGTGAAATTACTAAGAAATCATTTTTAATGCATCATTCAAACAAATGTACTAAAGTATTTTCTTATACAAAGAATATTAATTAGGGCCGGGCATGGTGGCTCATGCCTGTAATCCCAGCACTTGGGAGGCTGAGATAGGAGGATTGCTGTGAGTTCGAGACCAGCCTAAGCTACAAAGTGAGCTCAAGGCCAGGCTGAACGGCATAGTGAGACCCTGTCTCAAAAACACAAGGGCCGGGGATCTAGCTCAGTGGCCTAAGCACCTGCCTGCCAAGTGCAAGGTTGTGAGTTCAATCCCCAGTGCTGCAAAAAAAAAAAAATAATAGTAATAATAATTAGTATGTAGACTCCTTGATGGTTTTCCTTCACCTGAGAAAATTATTATACTTCCATTTTATCTTTACCCATACTTAAAGATAAAAAATAATCTCATTTCTTCAAAGCTTCTATGCCCATAATATATTAGGCATGAAAAGCCCACAAAATTCTTACTGAGTGAATGAATACGTAAGCATAAACAAATTTAAATAGAGAAGAAATGAAAGGTTTCAGGGCCTAAATAACCTGTATGCTACACATGATGAAACTCTGAAATGCAGGCTTCTCAAAATCATCAGTCTAGTGAAGGGCATACTTAAAAACAGAGCCCAAGTTGTCAAGGATATAACAATTCTATGACAGTAAGAATACTCACTCTACTTCTAAGCCAACTATAACTAGCAACAGCTATTTGATTAAGTAATGAAATAGTCTTTACTATAGGTAAAAAAATTATCAATAATTTCATAGGATTAAAGATAGATATAGATACATGGTAACTATTGATGATTTGTAATGTTGTGAAGTCCTGTGTCACTAACTCTGGTTTGTTCTGATTGGTTTTATTCTGTTTTATTTTCCTTGGTTTTATCCTCTTTAAAATAAAAAAAATAGAGTTGTATCTAGATGTATGAAAAATATATATGCAAACACATGACAGGTGTTTCTGTGTGCACACATTAGTCATTGTGTTGTTATATACATTTGTACATGTACATATGTGTACCAAAGACATATTTTTCATCTGAATTATAAGATTTGCAGAAAAAGGGAAAGTATACTCCATTCTTGGTACTTTCACATTAGTTTTAATTCATTACAAGGTAGATTAATTGTGTTTAAAGCAATGTGACAAAGATATTGCCATTTGCCTGTAAGAAAATGCTTTCATTGAAGTGATGTCTTTCATTTCTCATCTATTCAAGCATTTCTACCTCCTAAAATATTAGGTCTTTCTTGGGAAATTTACCCTTCCAATTACAGTACAGTTTAAATTCATTCTTCAAGAAGCCAAATTTCAAAATGTAAATTTGCCGTATTTTCTTATGTAGTTTCTTTAACAATCTTTTTTTCCCCCTTAGAGAAATCTCTTAGCTTAGTAGAACACAATGTTAACAAATTATGTTAGTATTTTTAGATATTTTATCACCATTGAGATGGCAAATTATCTATGTATTGGAAATTTTCTTAGTTGTTGTGAAAGACGGTGAAGGAAGCATTTAAATTAATATGAAAACTGCCTGTCATTTTACACCTCCCTGATAGATGTCCTTTGCTCTTCTTCTGTCATCTCACAGTTAGGGAAGGGTCAGCCAAGGAATTCTATTTAAGTTACAAAGAACTCCTAGCAAATAACTGACAGGCATTTGAAAGACCATAAACAATACCATTTTGGGGAGGCATCAAATTCATTTTGAAAAGATAACAGACTTACTGGAAATTCTGAAAAAGGAAGATATTGGAGATTTCCCAGGAAATTTCTGAGACAAATGAAAGTATAAGTGAGTTATGTAAATAAAGTTTATACAGAAGTTTAAAAAATTACATACAGAGGGTTTTTTCTTTCAATTTTTAATATGTGTCTTCAAGAAAAATAAAACTGTTACATTTATATCTAAACTGTTCAGAACAGAGAATAGCCAAATATAATTAAAATTAAATGTCAACTAAAATAGCATACAATAAAAATGTACTTTTGGACTTATTATCTAAGCTTGCATAAGTAAAAAATATTTGGTGTTTAGTTCTTCCTACAGTTTGGATATTATATGTCCCCAAAGGTCTATGCGGTAAAGCCTTAATTTCATCAATATATGAAACTCAATATTTCCACAGATTATTAAAGTATAATTTGGAATACATATTAACTTGTAAATGGTAATTCCTTGAGGGGAGAAATCTGTTTTATTAGTAATTTAATTTCTATAATCAACACATTACTTCAAAGGAGTGTTATGAGGTATGGCTAATTAATGATTATAAAGCATTTTAAAAATTCAATGTGCTAATATTATTGCTAAACAATAATGATAAGAGTAATATCAAATGTGCAGAACATTCATGGTCCCTTGCAAATGATCAATGAATTAAATAAACATACAATTGGGTTATTGCCTATACTGTTATTTGTTCTAAGTTGGCATAGATGTAGATTTATATTCTACAAATCAAAAATAGCTAATATTAAATTAATAGTTATAATTGTTCATGCAAGTTCAATCTTAGAATTTGCATATTAAAAACATTTCCAAAACTACACAAAAGAAACTGTTTTAGCCAACATTCCATCTCTATTATAAGTACTTGAGATAATAAGAGAGACCGTTGATTTTAGCTCAGTGTTTGAGATTCCTGTTCAAGATCAGTTTATCTCATTGCTTTGGACTTGTGCTAAGGCACCTTATCATGACAAGAATGTGTGGTGGGGTGAACCTACTCACCTCCCAGGAAGGACACAAAAGAGAAGTAGCTGGACGTGATGGTAGAGGGTTTGAGGTCAGCCAGATTTGAGGTCAATCTGGGATACATAGACCTTGTCTCAAAAGACCCAAAAAATTTAAACAAAAATAAGGAAAGGAAGAAATAAAAGAAGGAAGAAAATAAAGAAAGATAGAAAGTGGAAGGGGCCAGGATATCACAGTTCACTTTAGTTTCACATCTTCAGGGGCCTAAGCAACTCCCGCAAGGTCTTACCTATCAAGGTTCCCTCATCTCCCAGCAAAGGCATCTTGGGGCCCAAAACTGGGACTCATGAGAACACTTACCATCCAAATAGTAGCATAAACTATGCTCCATTTTTTTTTGCATTCAAGCTTAAAATATTTTTAGTCTAAAATATTTATATACTTGTTTACACGCATACATCAAATTGTATTTATATTCATGATAGTACCAAACAAACTTGTTCTATTCTACGGTTTGAAGACCCCTTTAAGAATTTCTATGCCAGTGACATATCTAGCCTGTGATAAGATCGAATTATAAAATCATGTAAATTATAGGTCATTTAAATATCCTGAAGTGTATGGATCATAATCATGTTCTCTGGACAATAAACAGAATCTATATACAGAATCTTTCATAACTAATAAGATATTCAGAAAAAAATACTCCTTAATATACCAAAACAGGAATTTTGTCATATTGACCATTATATTATCTTCTTCATAGGACTTTCCATACTTTTGTCTGAGCATGCATAGGTCTAGCATTGAAGTCATATAATTGAGAAACAAGCCCATCAGTTTATGGAAAAAACAAGTTTGATGTTGAGAAGCAGTTTAGCAGAAAGTTTCTTTGTTGTTCAACCAACTAACTTTTTGGACTTCCCTAGCCATAATCATAAGTGTAAATGTAGAACTACAGAAATATTCCTTGTTCTTTCCTCACTTTCAGAAAATGAAGAAATTGTTAGTCATAATCACTTCTAATTAAAAAAAGATATCCTCCTGAAGACAAAGGAAAAGCCAAAAATGGAGAAATCATGAAGACACAAAGATAAATTTCTGGTTAGCTAGTCTAAGGCCTTTCCTACATCTGAACTTCTCAGATAACATGAGCCAGTAGTTCATCTCTGTTGTTGCTGGGGTTTATATTTGATATATTGCATTAATTTCCCAAATTTCACAAGTAAACTTTTCATAATTAACTAGCCATAGTAACTGGATATTTATAATTTTATCTTTTTTGCAGTAACATGAATTCATGATTTTATACCAAAGTCATGTGTATATTCATGAAATTTATGACATATATTCATTTCTTATAAGTGTTTGGCTGAGGGCCTGTTTCTAGCTGACTACTGGTGAAAGATTTTCTCAGTGTTGAGAAGCTGCTTATAATTTGTAGAGGCAGCCAGACATGGTACATATGTCTGTAATCCCAGCACTTGGGAGGCTGACACAGGAGGATTACTGCAAATTAAATGCCAGCCTGGACTACATAGTGAGTTCAAGGACTTCTTGAACTATATAGTGAGACCTTGTCTCAAACGACAAAAACAAAAACAAAAGCCAGTAAACATTGCAAAGCATTTAAATTAAAAATTATTTTCTCCAATTATTAGTCATAATGTATCAAAAAGAACTTTCGGCTGAAAAGCAGGAAAAAGATAGCCTCACATTTTCATTGTGAAAAATTCAAACCATATTTATTTTGAAAAAACTATTTTTTGCAGGTTTATTCCCAATAATTTTCACATTGCATCTGTTTGTGTGTTATTATTCTTTACTGTCAGTTATATATAATTCCCATGGTAGTTTCCTTTGTATCTCTCACTGATAAAGGAATGCTTTAATCCAGAGAGGAATTCGTGCTGCTGCTCTCCACCAATGTTGTTATAGTCTTCTTGCTTTTGAGTCAATCCTATTGCTTCAGTAATATTATTGACTTAACAGCGTTTCAGGGGGTCATTTGAAAACCCAGTCTCGTAAACTTTTCCATTTCTCTCTGGGTCACCAGAGGTCATCCCATATTGAAGGGTGCACAATGTCGAAGATAACAGAGTTTTTATATAGACAGAAACATATGTTAAATCCATAGATTAGGGAGATGTTTGAGAATACATATTACATATACATATGTATATATATATATAAAATACGTGTATATGCCAACATGTCTCTATTACCGTTATTTTACTGCATTCTTAATAAGGATTTCTATCCTAATAGTGATCATTACTTAATTTATTTATGAAATTCATCACTTGAGTATAAGTTGCATAATACCTTACTTTCCTTTGGAAAATGAAACAAAACAAAAGAATAAACTCATAATATAGACAAATGGCAAACACTGCTTCAGCCAGGTGATCATGTTTAACATCAAAGTTTTGTTGATTCAAGTGCCATCAATATAATGAGATCAGAGCATTATCTCTGCAGTCTTCCAAACAAAGAACCACATGTTTCAATCATGAGAAAAAAGTCTCAAATCCCAACGGAGAAACACTACAAAAGTGTTCTTTAAAAACTCTCAATATCTTCAAAAAGAAGGGATTTCTGAGCAATTCTCATAACCAAATGAAGCCTAAGAAGATATGACAGCTAAATGTGGCACTGTACACAGGGTGGGATCCTGGGACAGAAAAAACACTCTGAAGATAATGTAAAAAAAGTAAGCATGAGATTTACTTAACAATGATGTGTTAACGCTGCTTCATTAATTATGATAATAACATAATGTGACGGTAACATAGGAGACCACTTATAAATTATGTGAGAAGGCAGTTCTATATTCACACTTTTTTGCAAGTCAAACTAAATTTAAAATAAAACTTTATTTGAAAATGAAGAATACATGGAACTCCTGAGCTGGATGAGTTTCCATAGTTACACAGCTTCTATATCTGACTCACTAAACTGAGGCCTAAATGAACAACAGGGTAGGTCACAAGACGGGATCATTTTTCCTGAATCCACACCATTACGCTTTTATGTTATTAAACTCTTCTTTTAGTTAGAGCAACAAGACACAAAAAAGAAAAGAGAACACAGAAAAAGGAATCCTCTGAGGATTAGGCTTAGATTCTCTCTGGTGGGATTATTGTTAGCAGGAGAACTGTGTAAGTGTGAGGGGCCCAGGTTTATGAAATCTTTAGAATACAAGATAAGGCCCAGAGAATTCTCCCTCCAGTCCATTTTTGTTTATTGTCTTTGCATCTCTGTTTTCCATTGCCAAGCATCACAGGCTCATGGGTGTCCTTTGACCTTGTGTACTCGCTCTGTGTGGGTAAGTGGGGAAATGCTGAAATATCCACACAACATTTGTGCATGCACTGAAATAATAAATTTGAAAATAATACTAATAAATATTAAAAGTATGAAAACATTTTAAAGAAGCAATATAATCTGGACATTACTTTAGGATATTACAAATGGCTCAATCTTTGCAAATAGTTCCAACTTTTAACTTTATGAAAAATTACAATGAAAGCGATACGAAATATATTTCTTCTTGTTTGTAAGTGCATTAATGTAACCATATTAAACAAATTCATATTTACAAATTGTATCCTGTGACTGTTTTTTTCCTGTAATAGTCACTTGTTTCATCATTTAATACCCTGTAAGATTTCTGATTAATGATTTTTTTCTCCCATATTAATACAAACCAATCTTCATTTTGCTCTTACATCTAGTTTCATTATTGCCATTATATTGCGAAATCTTCAAATACGAATTTACAGCTACATAATTCTCTTGTTGTGTGATCAATTATCGAAAATTCAGAGGTTTGAAACAACATGCACTTAGTATCTCATGTTATCTATAATAAAGGTTTCAGTCCTGGCTTAGCTGAAACTTTTGACTGGGATCTCAGATAGCTGTTATTAAGGTGTTTGATAGGCTATGTCCTCATTTGGTGACCTGATTTGCAAAGATTTTATGTCCAAGTTTCTCTAGACTTTTGGTAGAATTCACTTCTACTAAGTTCGGCTGAGGGCCTGCTTTCTTGTAAATATTAATGAAAGGATGTCCTCAGCCCTGAGAGACTGCATATACTTTCCAGAGGCAATATCACAAAGTATTTAAGTTGAAAACTATTCCTTTTTTTTTTTCAAAAATTAGTGATAATGCATCAAATAGAAATGTCTAACTCAGGACCAAGAAAAAGTGGTGTTAAGAAGGTAACACCTATTAAACACTCTGACAGTTGAAAATTCTTTAAGCTTCCAAGTTCTCTTGTGTTGGTCCACAAGAAAGCTGAGGAAAAGGAAAGTGCAAAACACATACATACACAGAAGAGAAGTTAGCAATTAGAGAAATCTACTTATGTGCAATGAGTACAAACCCCAGAGACAACTGCAGTAATCTCCATAGGATCAACACAAGTTTTTGACACCTTTTTGGAAATGCAAATCTCTATTAAAAAATGACAGACATTAGTATTTAAAGACTTTGGTTCCTAGATATGAAAATTCGTCCATACTGAAGCTGATCCTGTTCACTTCTCTATTTTTTATTGCTGCAAGTAACAGTGTAGAACTGAAAAAGAATGAAACAGAAAGAACTGTGTTTATAAGCTTACAATTTTTGAGATGAATGCCTTTAAGAGTCTTCAGAATGCAGTCACTGAGCAATAGTACAACCATATTTTGAAAACCTTTTAAATGAGCTGTTTTCTAAACTCTCATAAATGCTTTCTTTCAAGCACAACCATTTCTGTTTTGGTTCAGCCTGTGCCTTTGAATGTTGCCCTAGAGGCTAAGGGATATCAGTTATAAATACTAGAGTCGGACTGTGGCCAGAGTAGACACAGATGTGCAAATCTATCTTTCTCCATTTGAACAGCCTGCTACATTCTGCCTGCAGTTGCTGACTCTGAAATGTTTCTATTTTTTCCATAAATGCAGTCTGAAAATATTAAGGATATGTTATTTTTCTTGTCTTTACTCACTGTTCTTTATTTCAGCTATTCTTTCATTTGATTGTAAAATTAAATTTACAATCAAATTACTCTTACAAATTTGAATATGATTAGTTACCTGAATATGAGGAACTCTTCATGAGGTAAGTATTTTCAGTAACATCATGGATTCAAGACATCTCTATTCTTCTCCAATTATATAATTTGCATTTAATATAGTACAACAAGAAACCAAGCATCAGTTTAGTTTTAGAACAACAGTTTGATCAAAGTTCTTCTATCACCAGTCAACAGCTTTAAAATAAAATGAGAGTTGTGAGTGGTTAAGAAGGTAGTGCCTAAATCAGGTATAGAATAAAGCTCTTGTGAAGCATTTGGCTTGGAAATAAACTCAAGAAAAATACGGAATGATGTTTCTGACATTTTCCCCTTTCCCTTCTGTTTGTGCACTGTCGACTCTTAATCTTTCCAAATTCTCATTACCATAGAGGGTTAAATCTAGCTGTGGTAAAGGAGTATATCTAGCAGACTCCATTTCAACAAAAACTAAAATTGGCCAATTTTCCTACTCATGTCCTCCCACAAGTGTTAAGTGATGTATTAGTAACATAACCATGTGTAAACTCCTCCTTGCTGTGAATGAGCATCTTTTAGAAATGTCTTGCCAAAGGCAATTCAGTTTTCCCATTTAAAAAGAAGTTTATCTATGAATGGAAACATCTATTCTTCCTTGTATCAGAACACAGACTATTACCACTGCAAAAACTTGGAGCTACCACCAACACAGGAAATGAAAACAATGACAGTATTTTTCTACTGAGAAACCAACTATACAATATAAATTCATTTACATTAAACAATTCTAGCATCTGCCATCTGTAGCACAAAAGCAAATTCCCTTAATTACTGACATCTCTCCAAAAGATCTGTGTTCTCTGTGTTTAGCACTTTCTTATTCATCGGCTGCCTTGTGAACCAAAAGTGACAGTTCTTCCAGGTGAGAATAACAGATGCCATTTTCTGACCTCACTGGAAAAGGTCTGTTGTTTTGTTTTTAGTTGTAACTATTCCTTGTTTGATTGGACAATATTTGTGCTATTCAAACTGAGCTACCAGCTTGTAGCCCATGTTACAGTTTACAGTCTTACCTAATTAGGCTTATATTCCTAGAAAACCTATGTCACACTAATAATCGAAGGTTTGTAACATAACAGACAGGAGGGAAGCAGAAGTAAAACAAACAAAAGAAAAAAAGAAAGCAATGATGAGTGAAGAATAAAATGGGATCACCTGTTGAAAAATCAGAGCCAAGAACCCTCAGTGCTATGGTGCATGAAGAAACAACTGCACATCCACAAATTCAAGATCAAGGCAAACTGGCATCTATGTGAGCTTAGAAGACGACAAAATATTTACATGTACCATGTTTATTTTGGCAAACTTTCTTTGAAAATTCCAAGCTGTATCCTTTTTTATGCCTCTTTATGAAAGGTCTTGACATCTGTGGACAGTTTCTCTCACTTAGAGTACGTTCCATTATAGACTTCCCTAAAGTATCTCACCCCTTGATGGCTAGCTGTATTTTATTTATATTTCTTTCCTACGGTATTCACTGATTTCCCTCATTTCTGTATCACCACTAAGCTTATGACATTTATCTTACAAAAATAAAATTTTCTCTGTCATTCCACAGATATTTATAAAGTTTATATTATATCCTAGTTATCCTTGACATATATTAGCTTTTTCTCTACTTAGGTATAAGCACCACAGATAGGCATCATGTGATCTAAACTAGATTTCCTTGTTTTATTTACTGTAGGTTAGGACGCAATGAAAATTTAATGAAAACTTTTTAGTTAAGGAAAGGATAGGAGGAAATTACATGTAGAAAAAATAGATATACATGTTTAATCAAAACCAACTATGTCCAACGTGTATTTGTTTTATGTGATGGATAGCTCTATGCAAAAATCAGCAACAAATTTCTTGGTAAAACTGAAAATTAGATGCTGAACTAGGGTCAAGATCTTTGGTGTACTAAGGAATGATTTAAAAATCTGTCATAGTAGAATTGTCAGATTTACAGCTGATTGGAAACAGGGATAAAATCAAGGTAAAGGTTTATAGGATGAATTCCACATTTAGAGATAGATGACTGAACAAATGGTAGTGTCATAAAGTATGATTTTGTTTCTTTTTGCAATCCTCTATCTTTCAGAGTATACTTTCTTTCACTATCTGTAACTGAATCTGATTATCTGTCAACTTTACTACCCAAGATGGCTAAACTTTTCATTTGGCAAATATTTTTGGGTAAGTAATATCAGCAAAAACCAAACAAGGATAAAAATGCTTAATGCTCAGCTGAAAATGTCGTCAAGCAGATGTTTGTAAACTAGGAAGTCTGACATCTGAATTGACTATTGAAGAAGATGTGGAACTAAAACAAATAGTGAGTTTTCAACCTTAAGAAAACTGCCTATGTGATATTATGTTGCATTTAGGGAAATTCCCATATGCGACATCCCTAACTCTTCCACTCTTCTTCAAGGTAGCCAGACAATGCTCCATTGTGTCTTAAAATACATATCTTAAGGTGCTTTAATACAGAAACTAATCTACAGCACTAAAATCTAAAAAATCATGTTACATTATCAAGTTTTCACAGGTCAAGAGAAGAAAAGCCATGATTTAGACTTCAGTTTTAGATTTATTTCTCTATTTTGCACTGTGTCTGGAGAAAGTTTCACAATAATGACACTAAACTGTTACATTTCAAAGTTATTTAAGAAACTACCTTATCAAGCTTGGTCAGAGCACTTTGACAAAGATTACTGAGAGTGTCTGAAAATGTAGTTTACCATTTCCCAAAAGTAGTATTTTAATTATTTTTTATAATTTGTCAATTGCATTATCATAGTGACCATCTAATAACTCAGTTTTACATTGTAGCTTTCTTCAAAATCATCAATTTTATGACTAATGAGGGAATTGATATACCCAAAAAAAAGACACCTCTATTACTGTTACATTGCATTGTAAAAGGATTTTGATTAAACTATGATATAAAGAGAAATTCAGAAACTTCCAAAGATTAAATGTTAGCATCTTATTATAAAGGTAGGTAAGTCACCATATTTAAAGTTGAGCTGTTGCACCTTGAATTCTTCAAATTGTGACTGAATTCTTAAGAAAGAAGAAAATGATAATCGAGTTGCCTTTTCACAGAGTACCAGCTTCTTCTATTCACAAGTCTCATAGAGAGTAGAAATAATCTAATTGTTGTACCTGGGTACTGAACAGCGTAAATGAGATAATTGGGAAAATTGAAATGTAAATAAGATGCCAAGCCACTCTTATCAGTTCTTACAAAACATTTCAAAGAATCAAGCATACAGGAAAATTTCTTAATTATTTAATTTCTTTTCTTTTAGATTTTTCTCCATGATGTGTTCCCTACTGTCCTAGCAATAAGTCTTGAAAAATGGATTTGAAAGTTAAACTCTATATGGACAGTAAAGAGAAAGCAGAATGTCAACACATTTTACTTTATGTCCCCAACTGATTCCTTGCTTGTTATCCACCTTTGGATCAGTGACTTACTAGCTCAACAGGAAGAGGAAAGGCTGTACCCCACAGGCCATTGATCCTATTTTGCACAACCTGAAATGTCTCTACTCCGTTCCTGCAAGGTAGGTTATCTGGTTAACAAACCCTGCTTGGGTACCACTTATGCAACCAGAATCAATACAACTGTCAGACACGATTGTGAGACATTTTTCCTAAGTATCTCCCTGTGCTCCTTGCGTAGTTATGTCCTTTGGGTTCATTGGTTCCTATTTTGACAACACTTGATCAGATATTTTCATCGGATATTTTCAAAGTAGCTGACTGAAAGCCAGAAAACTATCTATAGAAAGCTAAATAATGTATTCTATGTGTTGGCAATTTCATTACATACAGCAGTTCTGATTTTTACTTACCATTATTTCCAAATTCCTGAGACTCTAAATCTTGTGTGGTTAGTGTAAATATTTCAATAGTGACCCTGGTTGTCTGTTTTGTTTCATCCTATTCTCTTGTCCCCCAGTTATCTTCTGATGAAATAGAAAAAGATCTTCAGAAGTAGATTGCCCAAAAGGCTATTAAATAATACTTTCTCAATTACTAAGTTTAATGTTTCCCTTCCCAACTGAAATAAGCAGGGATGTTAATGTTTTGTGATTTTTTTTCTCTTTAATAACGAACCAATCTCTCTCCCACACATTGAGTTTCAATGGTTCCACTCAGATGTTTTGTGTGCTGTAGTTATAGCCTTATGGTCTTTCTATGATATCATCTTTTTTTTATTTTAAAGAGGATACAACAAAGGAAAATAAAACAGAATAAAACCTATCAGAGCAAACCAGAGTAAGTGATGCAGGACTTTACAACATTACAAAAATCAACAATAGTTACCATAATGCCTTTTGTTGTCTTCAAAATAGCTGCAGATACTTTCAGACACTGTAAAAATCAAACAGAACACAATAGAATAAAAACAGAAGAATCAAAACAATGGATACAACAAAAGACTACAAAACAAGACAACAGTAAATTCAAAATGGCTACCACATTTATCTTACTATCATTGAAATAGCTGTTTATGTCACCGGGTATAGCATAATCAAACAAGCAAAAGAGAATAAAATCCAATCCAAAAAAACAATGAACAATGTAGGACTTCAGAGCCAGACTATAGGGAATCAACAATGGCTACCATCCTCAGAAGGAGACCCCATTAGATGCCATGCTCTGTACCACTATCTTCTGAATAGATGATGATCAGACCACTGGCCCTAGACCTGCAAGGTCAGTGAAACACCAAAGCACCACAGGCTTTCAATTGTGTTTTACCTTAATAACTATCACTAGAGCCTGTGTTTCTCTGGATCTGCCAGTCACTTGGGGGATGGGGTTGACACTTTTGTTTGCCAGACCATGACTCTAAAGGAGCTGGGATCTAACTGTTCCCCTGCCAGCGGGGGCCCAAAGGGAGAGACTTGGCTCTGGAGGTCACAGTCCCACAGTGGCCCCCTCATGGTGCTGTTTCCGGTGGGACATGTCTACTTCTCCCTCCCCAAAGTCCACACTGATGCTGACTCACAGGGAGAGGCTTGGCGCTGGATGCTCCCATCCCACAGCAGCCCATGCATGGTGCCGTTTCTGGTGGGACAGGTCTAGTTCTCCCTCCCCAAACTCCATGCTGACACTGACTCATGGCACCATGCACAGGCTACTGCGTGGATCTATGACATCATCTTTCATAGCTTGCTAAGCAACTACGTAGACTATTTTCCATTGTCTGATGTCCTAGGTAGCCCCTCTCATCTCTGCTGATTCCAGAGTACAAATAATTCCTCTTCTTTCTGCCCAAGCACATCATGAATAGATGCTTGTCCTGCTGTTATCATTTTTCTGTGTGAATTGGAATAATGACTATAATTGTTATTGCTTCCTATGTGCCAGATATTGTGATACATACTTGACACATTATCTAATTCAATCCTCAAAAATAAAAAAGGATGAGAAAGGTACTAAAATTAGCCTCTTTTAGAGGTGAGAATACATGATCCAAGGATTTTTTTTTAGTATTAAATACAGTAACAGAGCTAATAAATGACTCTAGCTTGTCTGATACCAGAACTTTTGCCTGTTAAAAGTGATCACTTTTCTCAATAGTAGGAAAGATAGTTACCAGGCAAATTAAGACTAAGAAAGTATACCCTTTTCTCTGCCCATGTTCTATATTCTTTCAAAAATTTGCCATCTTAGTTTTTATCTAAAAAAATACAATCAACTTTGTGAGACAAAGTATGACAGTGTACAAAGCAGGAATTAAATATGTGTATGATATAAAGTTAACCTTCCTGTGTATTATCATGGTCACATAATGTGAGAATCAATTTAAAAATATGAACAAATCACATCTTGTAAATAGGTAGTAGAGTGAAAAATCAGCCTTTTTTTTTTGCCTCATGTATTTCTGTTTAAGGACAATAGTGTTTAGTATAACACAAGATTTGCCATCTTGTCTTCCTCCCTCCTTTCTCATGAGGGCAATATGAGTGAATTATCAAACTGATACATTTTGAAACAAGAGATTGGTAAATGAGGTCTCCTCTCCAAATCCTTTCTCTGTGAGTGTGATCTCTTTTCAGAGAGAATTCACTCTGCTGTATTCTAGAAACTTCTCTATTTATTCTATGAATTTGTCAATCATGGCACTATTAACACCTTGGACCACAAAATTCTTCATTATGTGAACTTTCTATACACTGTAGACTGTTTAACAACATGTCTTGCTTATACCCACTATCTTTTAGTATTACTTTTTTAGTTATTGACAGCCACAATTTTTCTAGGCATTGTCAAAATAGCCCTTGAAAAGTGAGGAGTTTTCCACCATGGGGAACCAGGACTTTGAGGGCGGCTTTCTCAAAAAAATTGAATGTGTAGCTCTGCCAAGTTTTACATACCTAAACCAGATTTTACAGTAATTCTAACAGTGACAAACCTGGTTTTGTTGCCTTTATCTATCCCTTTAATCTATCTTAAACAACTTCAAATTTGAAGAGAAAGAGGTATGGCTTTCTAATCTTAATGGTACACAATACAGAGTACAATTAATTGTATTTGTTTGTTTGTGAGGTGAGGTAAAAGGCTGTTTCTTTATTCTAATGCCTATCTACATAATGTGATTTGTTCGTATTTTCTAAATTGATTCTCACATTATGTGACAATGATAATAAGGAGAAGGTTAACTTTGTATCACATACTTGTTTAATTCATGCTCAGAAGTGTAAGTCTTTATTTGTATTTAAGTTGATCACACAAGAAAACAGTGACCAATTACAATGTTTTACTTTTATCTATGCTATTAACAGTGACCTATTACAATGGTTTATTTTTCTCTATGCTATTTCATTAAGCTCTACTTGAATAACACATAAAATTTTCTTGGGGACAGAAAGGAAAACTAATACAGTTTGCATAAGATATGTTTGCTTCATTGATTAAGCAGTTCAAATGGGAATTGACTGCTTACACTCATGTCTCAGATACAGTTAATTAGCTATAGTATTAAAATGAAACAAAGAAGGTAGGTAGAAAAAGAGGACAGATAGGCTGAGTCCAGTGAGTTCCCACAAAAACTGAGGTTCCAGTATGTGAAACAATACTAAAGGTAGATTTAAAAATTACTATCTAAATTTAATGCTTTTGGACTCTACCTTTCAGTTTTACATTCCTAAACATGGTAACCTTCCTTATCTTCCCTCTGAGCCTCTACAGAGAGTAATGCCCACAAGGTTTTACTAGACAGTCACATGCTAGGTAGGTTTCCATTCTCTATTGTTTTGTTGTCTACATAAAGTAATCTAAGGTTTTATCCAGGGCTATTACTTGTTCCATTGCCTGCAATTGGTAAAAATACAATTGGAAATTTGTCCTCTCACTCACCTTGAGGCCATTTATACAGAGATATGTACTGTTAATATCATGCTCCTAGTTAAAACCAAAACAAGCAAACAGAAAAGGTCAAATCTCTAAGGAAAGGTCATTTTTATTGATAACATAATATCTTCTATTCATCAAACACAGTCTATGAACCAAACACCACAGAGAGAAAAATATGTCTATTACCTCATTTTATCCTTATATTATATCTATGAGGAAAGTTTTATAATTGTCTCTATTTTGTAGATGAGGAAAAGTGTCCTTTATAAGAGTATGGTTTACTAGACAAGGTTCCAGACACAAGTTTGTCTGACTCTAGATCCTATCATCTTAAATCATTATGTGAAAATGTCCTCTAATTGAAGAACAACCATAGTCATCAATATCTCTGATATTTACTGGTCTCTAAATGTAAGGGAAACTTATACTATCTTGAGAGTATTTCAGTACAGAGGCTTTTCGATGATGATGCGGTTACACTTCAAGAATCTATCCTAAATTGAAAGTATCATTAAGTCAAATATTCATTGAAAATACCTAACCTACCCAAAATCACAGGTCAGAAGCCAGTTCCCAGTGGGGTAACAGTTGTTTACCCTTGCCGTCATATGGTTTATTAGGAGCTGAGGGAGAGGATAGTGTTACATATTTTCAGACTGGGAAGAATTAAAAATCAAAATTTGGAGTATGATTTTTACTGCATGTGTGTCATTTCTGAACCATTCTAAAATTATAATCTACCATAAATTGGGTATTATCTGTACTTAAGAAATACACTTTGTCCTAAGCCATGAGACTTTACTATGTCTAATTTTTTTCTCTCCAATGTTTTCCTACCTAAATATAAGTTTTTTTTTTATGAAGAAGCCACAGATAACTTATAGAATACCTTGTTGGACAGCTAGAGAAATAATGAAGTCACTGATTAATCAATAGGGGTGAAAAAGGAGAATTTTTTTTAAGGAATGACAAATCTTCTTTTAGAGACATTGACTTTGAGGTATATTGAGCATAAATGAGTTTCACAGTTTGGGAAAATAGCATCTTTTTTCTCCTTCTCTGAAATAAAAACACTTCTCTTTGCACAAATGAACTTGGTTCTATAGTTTGAGTGAGTTCACTCCTTCAGGACCCATGAGAAAGGGTAGCTGTATCAGTGAGGTCTCAGCAGCCTCAATAAATATCTCTCTAATCACAGATATGTTGGAGGATAGTGTGTAATGCAAAACAGGCTGTATAAGATCTCTCCATACTTTTTGTTTTATACTATCTGAAAAGAATAAATAATATGAAGACAAACTATCATGTAGACATCAAGTTGCCATCATTTTACAAGCATCTCTTTGTTATTGATATTTTCAAACCATAAAGATGAGGCAAAGACAGAGACTGACTCATACCTTGAACTTCTACATGAAGATATGTACAAAAATGGATTTTTAGTAATGATTGTCACTAAATTCCACTTGAAAAACAGTTAATATAAATGATAGAATTTCCATTTTCAATTAGAGGAATCATAAACATATGATGTTGGTAAGATACAAAAGAAACAATGTTACCATTTCCCACTACCTCAGACTCCACTGAAGGGTGAGTTATAGTCACATTACTTGTATTCTGCGGTACAAATTCTATTCTATTGATTGCTGATGCCTCCATCAGGAACGTTAGCTATCCTACTTCTTGCTTTGCTATCACCATTTATTTGAAGTTATGCCATATCACTTTGCATTTTTTCCAAATGATCAATATAATTCCTCCACTTCTACTGATGGCTTCCACACCTGGCTCACTTGTTCCTATCTTCATGCTTAATCATTTATAGCTCCTTAATTTAAAAAGTCAATGATTCATTGAATACCTCAATTCATTCACTGTTATTGTCCAATTCCATCCTTTTTGATCAAGTGACATTTAACTTTACATCACCCTACTTCCCTTTGAAAATTACCACATTTGTCTTGGTCATTCCATTGCACAGATCAAAAGCCAAAAATGTAAATAGAATTTTCCCTTCGTAATGATGACTGAGAATGATATTATATTTTATTCTTTCAACCCATATTATGAATTTCCTTCTATCAAACATCTTCATGTTATACTTGACTTCTCCAATTTAAAA
>RJWT010017974.1:0-19074 GCA_004365215.1 Cuniculus paca
ACAGAACCTCTCAAACAGTTTTACACTGAAAAAAAAGTTTTACATTTAGATCCATAACACCAAGAACCAATTTTATAGCCAATATTTATTTAATCCTGTTATTGCAGAGTGGAAGAAATATCCAGTTTCTCTGGAAGAATAAAATGTACTTAGGAATAGGATAACATGGCCTGAGCTGCGCATGGTGGTGCACATGTGTAACCCCACCACTCTGAGAGGCAGAGACTTTGAACCTAGCCTAAGCAATTTAGCAACTTAGCGAGATCCTGTCTAAGAAAAAAAAGAAGAGAAGAAAACAAAAGAAAAGAGGAAAAGCTCTGGGGATATAGCTCAGTCCAAAGGCCCTATTTTAAATCCCCAGTTAAAAAAAAGGAAAAAGAAAGAAGAAGAAGAACATGATCCATTCAGTTTTATGTTGTAGGTGTGTCTGTTTGTAATTCCTTTGTGTTTACTTTTTAAAAAATAGCCAATTGTTCATGTACATACAGTGACCATTGCTATTGTTTCTTTGGCTTTTCAGAGCACATCCTCCCTCTGGTTTTTGTGTATTTATTGATGAAAGCACGATATGTCTATTGCCAGGTTGAAAGTCCTTATTGGAAAGTATTAAAAGGCTAACATTAAAAGGCTAATGACATGGACTCAAGAGTCTCTAATTAAAGGTGGAATGGGAGGCTGGGAAGGGTAGAACTGGAATGATCTGGATATCTGGGTAATATAGAAGCAACAGTCAAAGGTTTCAGAGGTGACTGAAATCTACCACTTATTTTTTCTAAAGGAAAAATTGCATGGGTCTCCATCACTTGAAGTCTTGTTTTGGAGAGTTTGATTTTTTTCAAAGGCGATGTGTGGTTTCCAGTTTTTAAACTAAGTGAGACGCTGTGAAGTTTTAATTCTTTAAAAGCCAAAAACTACTCTGGGATTCCCAGTTAAAGAGAGGGGTGTGGACATGGTCACTTCCTTCATGCAGTCCTGTAAAAAGACAGTGCAGACAGATTCTCAAAAGGAATGACCAAGGTAGAAGATACTGGAAGAAAGGACAATAGCAATAACAATTTGAAACTGGAAAGTGATGGTCAGTGGATAACTGATTAAATAAAGGTGGAGGAGCTGAATCCTAAACCAGCAATGGGGAAAGTTGACAAGTAACCAAATTTATGTGGCAGAATTCCCCAAATACTCAGGAATTGGCAGGATTATCTACTCTGAAAGTGATGAGAAAGGTAGGATTGGATGAGAGAGAGACTTAAAGTCTATTTAAGAAGCGGTCAGAACTCCAGTCCCCTTCCCCATGCTACACAGCTGTGTTTTCTCAATCCCAGCAGAAGGCCAGATATTGATTCTCTAGAGAGGGCAAATCAGAAAGTCTGGTTTTAGGGGCAGTAGGACAAATGCGGTTGAAATGCCACACTGAAAAAGCAAGCCCACGCATAAGGAATGTTGAGACTTTTAGGTCTTCCCCTTCTCTTTGGCTCCCAGAACACTGACAGCCAGGCATGTTTCCAAGGAGAAGCTCGGTCTTTCTGGGGAATTTGATAAGCCCGGAGGAAAAACAAAAAAAACCTGAAGGATACCAAAATGGCAGTGCCCCAAGGAAATGCAAAAGCAAAGCAATCTTCTCTGAAGAGCGCATCTCAAACCCCACTAGGCAGGGAAGACCCTCGATCAGCTCTCCGTAGCTCAATTCACATGTGGGTGACCACTAGGGGCACCGGGAACTTGCAGAAAACACTTAATATTAAAAATGGGCTGTAGATAACAAGAACAAGCAACTTAGAAGAGTCAGAGATGGAAGAAAGAAACTCCTTTTTCAAAAGATCGTTAATAGTAGAGTCAGAGAAGATAGTGTGTCTATGAAGGGAGAACACGTGCTCAAACAAGGAGCATTCAGACAATACCTTAAAAAGGAGCTTTTGAAAATGTAAGCATAAAGGTGCAGATTTAAAAATAAACTCAACAGAAGACTTGGAAGATAAAGTAGAAGAAATAATCTTTGAAAACGGAGCAAAGACAAAGAAACAGAAACAGGGGAACAGACTAGAAGGATTAAGATTCACTCCAGGAAATCTAAGTATGTGAACAAAGCAAGATGCAGAAAGAGAAAATAGAGAGGAAAAAATCATTCAAGAAATAAATCGAAAAAAATTTCCAGAATTTAAGAACATGAATCTCTTGGCTAAGGGTTGAATGCGTACTACGATGGATGAAAACAAACCCACTTGCTAAAGCAGACCATCATAAAAATGCATAACATTTGGAGCAAAGAGATGATTCTATAGATTTGTAGGAAAGAGAAATAAGCATCGCATGGAGGCTCAGTAATCAGAATAGAGTTACACTTTTCAGCACCCACATTGAAAGACAGATGGTCATTAAGAGTGCTTCAAAGGTCGTAGGGAATTGTTTTCAAGATAGACCCTCTAACTTAACTAAACCACAATTAAGAACAAGGATGGAATGAAGATATGTAAGATGTGCACAGTCTTAAGTCCATTCAACCATTGTCAGGTTACTCCCACTGGAGGAAGTACTCCACCACAACCAGGGAGTTACCAGGAAAGGGGAAGCCATGAGTTTAGGAAAACAAATAGTGGGAATTCCTAAAATTATAAAGGGAGAAGGGAACAACCAGTCTAAGCCGAATCTAACTGAATCTAATACCAGTTGAAATCATACATATTTTGTCTTTATTGGCCTCTAACTTGAAAGAAAATTAATTTTGTATTGTATCCTTTAGCTATCAATACATTAAAAACCACTCCAAAATTAGCAGCTTAAAACATCAAACATTTACTTGTTTCTCCTAAGTCAACCCATTGATGCTTCTGCTGATCCGGGGAAGGGCTCCATTGACTCCTACACGTGTGTGTAGTTTGCAAACCAGTCAGCTGAAACTATCTGGTTTAGGATGGCTTCAGCTTGGATGCCCAGAACCTTTTTCCATATGTCTCATGCTGACAGGTGACCAGTCTAAGCCTAATTGAAGGGAAGGTGACACTCACAGACCTTCAGGTAGCAGAGCCTGGGAAGTAGCATTCTGTCAGTCAGAAGCACAGCCCAGATTTAAAGGGAAACTGACTCTATTTCCCAGGGAGAAGAGCTACAAAATCACATTGCAAAAAGTAATGCTACAAGGAGGCCAATTATCAAGATCATTAGTAAAATATGCCGAAAGATTCTGTGATTACAGGACACATCTTGTGTTTACATATAAGATATAGTCTCTGTTTAAACTGTGTTGGCAATAGCACTAATTTAGAGAACCATGAACAACTTCATACATGCCAGGCTTTTGGAAATGGAAGGAGCAGAGTCATGTGTATGTGCGTATTTGAAAAGCTGCCTGATACTATAGGAAAATGATGAGATTTGGAATCAAAATTAAAACTGATTCTACCACTAATTAACTATGAAATCGCACTCACACGTCTTAAGTACTTTGAGTCTTAGTTTTCTCATCAGTAAAAGAGGGACAGTAAAATCATCATGGGTTTGCTATGAGAATTACATAAGATATTAAGTGCATAACAGTGTTTGGTTCATATTAGGCCACCCAAAATAAGAATTCCTATCTTCTGACTCCCACTGATGCACTTTAGGTACTTAACTTTACCTTTCATTGTCTCCTCCAATTTCCTAAACTCTAACCTTTAATCTTATATTGCTAGAGTGACTAGAAGCAGATTATTTCAAGATCCTAGGCACTTTGCAAGGGAAGTCCTTTGATTTTAATAGAAAGTCTTTTGTTTTCAGAGAAGACTTAGAAGCAAGGAGGCCAGGAAGCAGATAGCTGACATTCCTTGATGAAATTTTGTTCACCCATGTTTTGGCTGCATATGAACCAAAGTTGGGCATTCACCCACAGCCTCAAAAGTCACTTCACCTACCACTAACCAGGCTGAGCTCATTTCTCCCTTTTTAGTTCTACATTTTTTTTTACCTTGTCCTCTACTATGTACTACTATAGTTCTGACTACGCAATTTTGTTAATTTGCCCATGGGCTTGTCCCTTCTGCTATATGGCAGGCCTCTTGAAAGCGACATCTAGCTTTCAATGCACCACAGAAATCCCGGCTCAATCAAGGTCACAAAAGTCACCGTCTGCTATTGATCAGCAGAGAATACTGGGGTTCGCACATCTCCAGATTTTCCCCACAACCAGTGAGGTTGAAATTTTTATCCCAATTCAACCAGTGAGTCAGCTGGAGGTGTAGAGAAATTAATTATGGTTCTCCAACCACACAGGTAGAAAGTGGTAGGACCTAGACAGAGCTTAGCTCCATCCAAAGTCTCTGACTTCGTGGGCCTTATTGCCCATGGTCAGACGCTTGGTAAATTAAATTTGTTGACATTAAGGGATCATCTCCAGATGTTACAAACCAGGAAAGCACTCCTGAGCAATGTGTGCCTGGTGGGCCAAAGAAGGCGTCTAGAAACCACAAAGTACATTTTGGGATGAGTGAGTAAAGATGTACTCACTATTTAGGCCCTACTGGCAAAGGAGTTACTTTAGGAATCCATAAACAACCTCATGGATTCTGGGTTTATTGGAAGGGGGAGAATAAAGTCACGTGGAAGTATGAATTTTGCCATGATGTCCCACGCACAGGGTCAAGGGAGAAAAGAGTCTGTTTGAGCTCTTTAGCCTCAAGCCCTGTTTCTTGCCTGTGTTAACATCTTGTCTTCAACACCAGTAGTTTGCCCGTCAGGCTTCCTCCTAACTCGCCCCCTCAATCTCACCCCCTTAGGCTTCCAGACTGCTTACCTCATTGTGTGGTGACTACTGTTTTCCAGAACTCTCATCCAAAATACTTTCTCCTTCCTCGCTCCCTAAGGAGGAATGGCAAGAACCCCGGGAAAGGCAGCTAATGTTTAGTTTTAAATGATGGTCTTTAAAATCAGATTCTCAGTTCAAATCCAACCACTGTCATTTATTTATGTCTGACTTCGTATACGTTATTTACTCTCTTCCTCAGTTTCCTCATTTGCAAAATAGGAATAATAATTTCTACCAGAAAAACTGCTGGCTGATTAAAGGAAATAAAATGATCTTCTTCAACACCTCTTTTTGTGTGAATCCACAGTAGGAACCAGAGAGACTATGAACCATGATTTGGAGGAAGTCAAAGGTGTTCCAAGAATTTCTGAGCCTCTCCCAAACCCTTCCAAGAAGTGGAGTCCTGCAAACCTACCTCCTTCCACCCTGAGATTTCAAAGGAAAGAAGAAAGATTCTCCCTCCTGTTTTCCAGGAAGTAGTGGGATCCACAAGTTTCTAATGTCAACATATTATTATGCAAAGATCTTACCAGAGTGAAGTTTTGGGTGGCTCTTAGATGGGGAGACAGAGGAAAGGGGATGAAATGCCAGGGGCGTAGCTCTGGAGATCCTGCTCTGACAGTTTGGGAACGGATCCATGCAGAAGTAGAGAGACAGGTTTTCAGCAATAAAAGCTTAAGAGCAATTCAAACTTCAGACTAGGTTACTGGAGTTCAGTAAGCACTTTCCTTTTTCTTTTCTCCACTTCTCAGTACTCCTCAAATGTCATTAAAAACTGAAAAAAGTAATGCCATAAAACGCCATCAGAAGGGTAAAAATAGAAGAAGGCAAAGAAGAAAAGAATTTCCACAACAGTTCAGGAAGAATTAAAGTTAGCTTTTTATTAAGGCTCATCCATACATAGAGCAGACAGATAAATCAAAACAGATATGTATAAAGTATGTCCCAAACAGCCTCTTGAGAATAGGATCTCTCTTATATTTTTCCATGGTGTTTGCCAGCAGCACTTAGCCTCTCTTTCATCCTCTGAAGCCACTTTCATTGGGTTTTGGGAGATTGTTGCTCAAAAATATAAAGTCTGCTGGGTGTGGTGCTGCATGACTGTAGTCCCAACAGTCAGGAGGCTGAGGCAGGAAGATCACAGCCTGAGCTACACAGTCAGTTCAAGGCCAGCCTGGACTATATAGCAAGACTCTATGGCCTTAGTGGCAAAGCTGCTGTCAAAGATGGGCTCTCTCTTAAGGCAGCACCATGCTGGGATCACGCTTAATAGGCAAGGAATTCCTGATCCCTTGTTTTGTATCGTTTTCCCTTGGACAAGATGCAGAGGTTTGTGTGAACGCTGCAAAAAGTCCCATGAGTTTTTCATCAGGCAAGCCAACAATGAAATCAATGGGAATTTTCCCATCCATGTTTACATCCTTTCCAGAAATTGGTATTTTCTTTTTTGTTTTGCGGCACCGGGAATTGAACTCACAACCTCGTGCTTGCCAGGTAGGACCTTAGACCGCTGAGCTAGATCCCAGGCCCTTGTGTTTTTGAGACAGAGTCTCACTATGCCATTCAGGCTGGCCTTGAGCTCACTTTGTAGCCCAGGCTGGTCTCGAACTCGCAACGATCCGCCTTGTCTTAACCTGCCGAGTACTGGGATTACAGGTGTGTGCCACCACGCCCGGTTGAAATTGGTATTTTCTCTGCTATTTTCAACCATTTTAGCTTTCTCTGGCCTGTTGATATGCGCCCCCTAGTGGATGCCTCAGAACCTCCCTTTGAACCCTATGGAAATTGAGTCTTCCTGCCTGTCTCTGCCCTTAGATCCTCAAGGTAAAACCAGAAAGAAGAGAGTAAAGCTGACGATCTTCGCCCTAAAAGATTAGTGGAGAAGAGTGGGAGTGGAACTGGGTTGCCTGAATGGGAAAAATGATCAGGGTACAAATTATGGCCTAAATTGCTTAAAAAATCAGCATTTTATGTTTTGAAAAAGATTCATAAATCATGAAGGAAAGCAAACATTAGTGAGATACGATTTAATCAGTTATTGAGTACCTGCTATATTCTTTATGCCATACCATACATTGCATTACACCTTCTTATCTGAGGGACACAAATAATTATAGCTGAGTACCTGCTGTGACAGAAGGATGTGGAGGAAGTTACTGATTTATGACAGCTGACACTAGAGACTTACTATCTATCAGACACTGCCTTAAACATGGTATATTACTCAACTGAGTTCTTTAACCTCTCTGGTTGAATAGAGTGCAGCTTACACAGTTATCAGAACTACACATACCGATATCTGAAAGATTTTAAACAGGCACGGAGCACTCTATATAAATATATGCTAAAATTAGAAAACTTCAATGAGACAGTTTCATATTCTCTTCATTCAACAGATGAGGAAACTAAGGCACTGGAAGTATAGTCACTCTGGGTATCACACAAACAGCCTAGGGCCAGAACATATTTTCTTAACTCCAGTGCTGCATTGTATCTGCTTGAACATAGCAATGCTTTCTGCTGAAATGCTTTTCATTACAGTTCCCAAAAGGCTGGTGTCAGCACTGATGAGGCATTAAATGAGTTTCAGAATAAGCAGGAGCTCTAAAACGCTTTTATCCATTAGTCAACTCTTATGTATAGCACAGATTACTTGTTCATTTGGTGTTTGAAGAAAGATCAGTATTGTGCTGGTCTTGGGCCCTTGATTTTTATTTGAAATGATTCTTTTTGATAAATGGATTTACAAAAAGAAAAAAAAACTAGGACCATCTAACAAAGAGATTATTGGCTGTCCTTTGTTCTTTCTTTAAAAGAATTTTTCATTAAAAGTACAAAAGGGAAGGTCTACTCCATTCCCATAGAAATGTAAATAGCCAAGCATCTGTTCACTGGAAAATTCCTTATTTCCAGAAATTTTATGCGGGGAGTATTTTCTGTTCCAAAAATATCCTAAATTTGTTAACAAATTGTGCACATGGGTTACACTTTAAATAGTGTCAGCGTGACTGAATGAACTGAGATTATCCTCTGCCTCCGGGGTTGAGGGAAATGGGGTTTAGACAAGATATTCTTTTTTGTTAAATAAAAGTAAGGTGTCTGATAAAACATCTCAGAGGCAAGGTAGGAGTGGATATTCTTTAAGCATTAAGTGCAGGGTGTAAATTCTGCTAGGAAAAGTGTCAAAATAAGTGGGACCTTATTGCATAGGTCGGAACAAGGGGTTTCTGTGGGAGATGGTAATACATGTTTGATTTTAGGTAATCAAGGGGAAATCAGCCATGATCGGGCAAAAATCTCTCCCTATGATTTTTTCCCCCACCCTTCTGGTCACCCCTAGGAATCCAGAGACCACAGAGCCTGAGCTCACCTCTCTCCATGTGGAATGATCATAAACTTTAGGAGGAGAAAAGCAATTATAATCTGACAGAAAGCAGAGAAAGCAGAGGGGAGTGAAAAGAGCTAAAATGATCTGAGGTTTGATTATTGCCATGAAAAGAGGTGTGGGGACACCAAAGGTTGATGAGGTTAATGGAAAAGGGACGAGGGACAGGAACAAGGAGATAAAGGACATCTCTTATGAAAAGTGTTTCTTACATCGTCCCCGCCAGGATGGAGTATTACATACACACAAGCATGCACACATGGATACGCACATACACAGTGAAACACACGTACTCATGTACACACACACACACACACACGCACACCATCTTGTGTGCTTGGGGGTAAGAAAACCTGGCCCCTTCCTTTCCACCTTCACTACTACTATGTAAATCTTTCAATTAACCAGTAGCTGAGTATACACGTATCATAAGCTTCATGTTTCCTGTAATGTTCTCTGTACCTAGGAGAGTGCCTGGCACGTAGATGCTCAGTCGTAGTGTTACCAGCAGCTGAGTTAGATAAAAACATTATAGGCGGTCAGACAGGCTTAAGTCCTCAAAGGAGCCTGTGCAGAGGGCTAGATACCTTGCAACTGTGGGGGAGACAGACACCTCCGCTGTGGGCCACACCTCAAGACAGAAGATCAAACACACACAACCTAAGGACCGATACTCTAAATAGGTCTCTATCACCCTGAGGAAGCCAGGAATCACCATCCCATCCCCCCGAGGGAAAGAGTTACTGCTCTATATGCATGCCTATTCACTACAATGACTCACTTCCCCATTTAACCCCGATTTAATCAATTTTACCTGAGCAATCAATCTTACTGGTTGACCATAATTCTGTCCCACCTTATGTCCGCCTTGCGAGTTCCCATGTTTTCCCACCTTGGACCTGCCTCACTTTGTGGTTTTACTCTGTAAAAGTCCCTAGGAAAGACAGAGTCTTTGGCAACTTATTTGGGAGCCCTTCTGTCTGTCTCTTTGTCAGACAGAAGCTTTCTTTCTCTCGATTAATATATTCTGATCTTAACTTCTGTTGTTCCTAAAATTCATTCTTCGATTTTAGAGAACATGAACTCGTACTGGACATATAGTAGGTGGGGAGTTTCGTTCCCGTGTATCAATATTTGAATGAATAATAGTCAGAAATATGCTACAGAGCAAAAAAAGAACCTACTATACTTTTCACATTTCAAGATTTTTCTGGGGTATTTGAATGGGAATAAGGTGTCTTATTGCTTCCAATCTAAGTCATGACCCAGAGCTACACTGAGAATATAGCTCAGCTGTTAAACAATTAGCAGAGTGTCACCAAAGTATGGAAGTGGATCTGGCTAGTGGAGCAACAGAGTGCATGGGTTTTGTCCAGGGAGACAGAGGTGATGCAGGCAGCTCACTGCTGACCTGACATGAATTGCTGGTGAGAAACACACACTGTTACTTCCACTAGAAGATGGATGGAAGGTCCCCCCAACTGTGAATTAGTTCACAGATTGAATATATTCATTTATATATTTTCCTTCCTAAGACAAATTCAGATCAATAAAAGTGGTTTCCACATAAGTACAAAAAAAAATACAAAGGGACTTGAGCAAAAGATTTGAGCAGATTCTGGAAGACAGAAAGTACATGGCAGAAGAGTTTTTGCTGTAGCTGTTACGGGAAGCTGAACTATAAAGCATGAGCAGAATGAGTGCCTTTGAGAAGAAAGCCACTGTCCCAGCACAGCCCTGGAGATGCTTATGTCACCAAGAGGACAGAGCCAGGGGATGGGAACATAAACAGTTCTGCCCAGGAGTTTGAATCTTGAGCAAATAACTTGCAACAA
Organism: Cuniculus paca; assembly: GCA_004365215.1. Lineage (NCBI taxonomy): Eukaryota > Metazoa > Chordata > Mammalia > Rodentia > Cuniculidae > Cuniculus > Cuniculus paca. Next base: position 9,998 of record RJWT010017974.1, read on the forward strand.
GCAAGAAATGAAGAAAGTGTCACAATAATAGCAACAGGACGGCTGTGTTCAATTCTAGAGCTGGTGCACCTTAGCAAAAATAATCTCCCTCCCTGTTATGCATTATATCTAGATATCCTGCTAAAGCCGAATGGGACCGTAGAGAGAACCTTCAGAGAGTGATCGGATGATGGCGCATGATAGCTGACTTGCTTGGTAGGAGATGGGTTGGAAAGAGGTGCATCATGTGGATGTGACTGGGAAGGGTATAGCTTCCTTCCCAACACTTCCTCCAGCCAGGCCCTGCCACCATGCCACCCTGCCTTAGAGCCAGCCAAGTTTAGAGTGAAGCCTTTGCAGACTGTGAGCCAAAATAAACCCCTCCTCCTTTAAATTGTGGGTGTTTGATATTGTTCCTCAGTGGATGAGAAAGTGACTAAGACATTCTTAGGATCCAAATACCCAAGAAAAAGAGAAGAGGGGCATCTTTTTCTTTCTGATCACTAACTTGCTAGACATTATCCTCAAAACATTTGACTTAATATATTTGGGGGTTTTAGTTTCTTCATATGTCAAATGGAGTGAATGAAGGTAACTGTGTTATTGTGAGGAATCAATTCATGGATATGTATAGCGACAAACACATACAGTGCCTTTCCCCTAATACATGTGCAATCAATGTTGATGAAGAGCATTGTCTCTCTGGTCCACTAGGGATTTCTCCACAGCAAGAACCCAGTTGGTAAAAGGAGTTTCCATCTCTTCAGGAAATTGCTAAAGATCCATTCCCCGGGGGCAGAAATAAAGGTGCAATAGCAATTTTTAGTAATAGTTTTAATTAACCAAGTCATCATTTTAGCTTCCAATATCATGGCTGTTGAAAAAGCTTTCACTTTTAATTTGAAATTGTTACAGGAAAAAAAAATTTGTGTGCGTGATTCTGAAACCCTGTAGACTCAACCTAAGAAAACAACTATAGTTTCACATTATATTAGCAGAGACTGACTTTATCTTCTGGTTTTCCCTCCATTCTGGCTTGGAAGGACATCTTTAGTGACTGTATCAGTCAGAGCTTACTAGAGAAGCAGGTTTAATGCAAGATATACAAATATAGAAGAGTCAAGTGCACGAAAGGGCTGTCTGTGAGCTGGGAATCAGAAGGATCCAGTTCAAGGTGTGGAGCTCACTGCAGTGTCCTGTGCGGTCTATATCAGGAAGCTGAAGGGTCTGTGATGGAGGCCAGGAGAAGACATCCAGGGTGAAGGTGAAGACTGGAGCTCCTCTAAAGAAACTGAAGTGAGCCTTCCTTCTTCATCTCCCTTTTATACCACTCAGGCCACAAGCCTACCTCGGGTGGGTGTTCTGTCTCCAGTGAATTCCCTCAGTCACACCTAGAACTATCCTGATCCAATTCAATTGGGCATTTCTTAGTCAAATGGATACAATCAACTTGTGACTGAGCTCCCTTTCTTCAAACAGTTAACACACACCATTTTCATGGCATCATATGGCTTTGCACCTAAGAATTGTTTTATTTTATTTCCAAATGAAGCCACATCAAGAGGAAACATCTAAGCAGAAACTCCAGAACAGGAGACAAAATTACTTGAGGGATGAGGCAGTTGTCTGAAGGACAACACACACTTGCAAACCCTCAGTGACCTAAAACAATGAAGTTTATTGCTCATTTGTGTTATAGGTTCATCACTGGTCCCAGACCAGCTCTGTCATCTTAGCCCCTCAGAGACCCTGGCTAATGTCTCAGTTGCCTTATCAAATTGCTCTTTCCCTGCTGGAGGGAAAGGGAGATTCTAGAAATGTAAAGACTTGTAGAGTTGGAAGAGTTAAATGCTCCTTACCCCACCCCTCACTGCCTGCCTAAACACAAGAAGCTAAACAGATGCTTTGTGCAGTAAAAACCAACACAGTCTCAGAGGCAAAATCAATTAAAGTGCATGGTCATCATATCTATTATGGAAACCTACACATGTACTAATGTGGCATCCAGCACAGTCTTTCATTTAAAAAATGGCTCCAGGAAGAATAAATGGGAGGATGGGACTCTCTGCTGTAAACCTGCTTGGCTCAAGGTACCCACAATTTAAAAGAAATAGAAACATTTATAAGGGCTGTTGGTAAATGAGACTGTTTGAGGTCTAAACACCAGCAGAGAGTGTAAGAGATTCAATACCAAAGAAGCTATGAGCTTCTACTAAAAAACTTTTGGCGGGTGCAGGGATTGAACTCAGGGCCTCACACATGCTAGGCAAGCAGTGTACCCCTGAGCTACAGCCTCAGTCCTGTTCAAGACTTAAAGTGAACCTGAACACTAACTTTCTATAAGCAGGAAGCAAAGAATCTTGCTAAAGGACAAATGGCTCCCAAATGTTTTCTTCAGATGTGTCAAAGGAATATGTTGGAAAAAAATGGTTGAAAATGAAATTAAAAGCCCAGGGGCTGGAAGATGGTAAGAGGTAGAATGGATTCGAGAAGCCTTCGCAGGGGGTCAGATCAGGACCTGATCAGGAAATTTTCCTTACCCGTTATGTGGGGACCTCATCAGGAGTTCTAAAATACTCTGAATCAGTGATTGTAATTCTTCCAGTGGCTCATTTCTAGATGCGAGTGCTTTTGATGCCTGAACTGCTCCCGTTCCACCACTGTGGTGTGCGTTGGAGATGGAGGGAGGAGACGGGCTTACACAGACAACTTGCACAATTTGGGGGACAATGGGGTTCATGTCTGAACAATAAGTAGTAACTTCCATGCATCATACTGAGATCCTTAGACTGTGCTTGATCCGAAGATTGGATGAGACTTTTATGGATCTTGGGAAGGAGATGAGTGCATTTCGCATTTAGAGAACAAAACATGTCAAATGTTTTCTGACTAGAGAAATAAACTTAACCAAAAAGCTCCGAAAGTTTGTCACAACTTCTACTCTTGGACTATTAGAAGAGAAAGTGAACATCACTTGTGAATGAAGACAAGGCATAGGAGAAAGGAATGATGGGAAGAGAAGCCCCTGAGAACAGACTCGGCCAAGGAAATTCTGGATGTTCCTGCTGAGTTGGGCACATTCCACAGAGATGGCCTCTCTCATGACATTTGTCTCTACTGGTACATGGAGTCCTGTGAGCTGGGGGCTCCCTGAGGGACTTCTCCAAGTGAAGAAAAGAATTGCTTCATTTCTGGATGTCCTATTTTCCTTCAGAAGGGCCAGTTCAATCTCCCATTCTGGTGAATGCTCACCACTGTCAGGCTACAACTTCTTTTCCCTAAGGAAATTCAGTGCCATCTTCCATTGCCAACCACTATGGCCTTGGCAAGAAAGATGGCATCTGGGACACTATATAACATGATCCCATGATGTCCAGAAAGCTTCTCTAGAATAAAGGATGAGTGGCTCTGGCTGGGTTGAGAGATACCAGAGATTACCAATGAAACTCAGATTTTAGAGAGGGCAGCTGAGCTATGTGCTATTGTGTCCATGTGCTATGGTTGGGCTAGGCTGACCTGGGAGAAAGAAAGTATGCACCTTCCAGCTTAGTTCCTGAGAAGTTGTGACTGATACCAGTAAGGACAATGATGATATTAATTACTCTGTGGAAGTTCTTTCATCAGATCCTCTGTAGCGTAGGCATGGTTAGCCCCACTCCATACAGGAAGAAAGTGAATCTATTACACAATCCAAAGCTAGGAAAGGGACCAGGATTTAACCGTGGTTTGGCACTAAGTTACCTCTAGGTCATTTAAGTTAGAGTGTAGATTTCTGCATCAAAAAGACATGGGCTAAACTTAGAATAATTTCCCACTGAGGTCCTTCATAGTGTCACAATCAGGAAGAATGTCTTTCTTCCTCACCAAGATGAAAGTTGGGGATCAAGTGGAGAAGGGAGCCTCTTGTTCCTGCTAAAGTTTATACCCAGTCAAAGGCAACTGGAAAATTCCATGGTCCCTCCCTCTGGTGATCAGGATTCTATCCAAGCTAGAAAACATTTGAGAAATGACAGGAGCCGTTGGAGAATTCCAGCAGAGCCAGGTCATGCAACAAAAAGAGAGCAGAGACGATAGCTGTTCTATATTTGCATTTTCCCCTTAACTGGAGCTCACTCTGTTTTCCCAGACAATATGTGGATGGTTATAATCTGATTACCCTAAATAACAGACAAAGATTTTGAGGTCTCACATATTCCATCTGACTCAGTAGGAGTGAGAGGGAAATGGTGGAATAACATTTTATTCATCTGCTTTAGGGAATGCATCGGAGTTTAAAGGCACCGCTTTTCAGTGTTTGAGAGTAAAAACAGTATTTATATTGGTTGGCTTTATTATTTTTATACTCTTTTTGGACATGCTAAGGAGACTCAGTCAGCACTCCTGATTGTAGTTCAGCTTTTCTTACAACAGGAGAACTAAATACGCCCCTCACTACCTCAGTGGATGAATTAACTAAACTTAGAAAACTACCAGGAAGAAAAAATGTTAAGTTAGAAACATTTGTGTTTTTGCCAGGGACTCCACAGTCTTCTATTCTTGCGTTACCCACGTCAACTGTGTGGGCAGCACCTCCACCCCCGCCTTCCTGTCTGGGCTGACAAGGGGGAAAACCGCTCAGGAAAGCTTCCTTGGAGGTGCCTGAACCCTGTCTTACCTGTGGCTCTTTGGTGCAGACAGCCCTGACTTCCTGTTAAGGGGGTACCCGCAAGGCTCTTGCCTTAGGTGACAGCCACACAGCACATCCTCTTCAGCGATACTGTCCTTTATATCCCCACAGTTCTCTTTTGTGGGGCCTAGAAGGTTCCAATGAACTGAATGTGTTATATTCAAATATTCATACAGTGAAACCTTAACTTCCAAGTTGATGCTGTTAGGAGGTAGGGCCTTTGGTAGTTGATTAAGCCATGAAGGTAGAGCCCTCATGAATGAACTTAGTGTCCCTGTGAAAGCTCACCAGAAATCTCCCTTTCCACGTTTCTGCTGGATGAAGACACAAAAGAAGACCATAGGCTGTGACCCAGTAGAGGGTCCTCACCAGAACCTAAGCATGCTGCTCCCTCATCTCACCTTTCCAGCTTCTAGAACTGTGAGAAATAAATTTTGGTAGTTTAAAATTGTCCAGGCTATGACACTTTATTGTCTAAACTGAAACTGATAAAGACAGAGATATAGATGAAGGCACTACTGGCAGTTGATGGATAGGTAGTGGGATTTTGTGTGTGTATGAGTGTGTGTGTTTGTCTTTCTGCAACCTTCTCTGTCAAATGACAACTCACATCATAGCAAGTCCAAGAAGAGTATATAGCTCAGGCATTTCCTATGGTAAGAAAAAACTTACATAGTCACATTTGCAAATGTCTTTAGTCACTGAGCAAAGATTAAGACCTCTCTGTTGTAACTCATCCCACAACTGCTTCTCTTCACTCACTTCACTCATGAAAGCTTCCTTGGAGGTGCCTGAACCCTGTCTTACCTATTCTTCATGTTTCTTCCTTTCTTTCTCTTTCTCCTTCTTTTTCTAGAGGTAACAAGGCAACATTTAACTGACCCTCACAATGGATGCATTTAACACCTCTGATCCAGGAAAAAGGGGTCAGAATCCCTGAGCGAGGAAAGCCAACTTTCCCTCTGGCTGTGCCATCGTTGGAAGGAGCAGTTGATTTTGATCAATCTGTATCTATACTAAATGTTAATAAGTTTGCATTAACTCTGATTCATGGCTCTGTTCTACCTTAAAATAAAATGGCAGCTTGAAAATGTACCGGTGAGCATATTTTCTGTAATTAAGATTTTGATAATATTTTGAACGTGGATGCAATGCTGAGTTAGCTCCAAGTGAACAACCAAATGTCTGTTCAAAGAAAGCACTCATTTTAACCAACAATTTGAATAAATTTGTAATGAAAAGAATTGCAACATATCATTTCTATGCATTTCAATTACTTAAAATATTTGCCTCTTTTTCCCGTGAAGCAAATGGGAGAGACAATTCACCTAATCCAGACCATCTACAGTGGGTGTCCTGTCTTTATCTGAATGGGTCTGCATTTCTAGACACACACCTTTCTCTGGCATGAGCATCATCTCAGCATCTGAGGTTGATTCTACTATTGAGGACCACACATTTGGTATCTCAAACACGATCTTTCAGTATTTTCCTCTTGCTTCTCTAGTAATATTTTTTTTCAGTATTGGAGGGAAAGTTTATTGGATTCATTGAGAGACTGTGCATTTGTATATTATCCTTTATGAATGATTTAAAGAATTTCCATGGCCCAATAGGTATTAGAGCTATCCACCAACTATTTACAGTTTTCTTCCTATGCTGTTGGGGAGGTTGTACTTCCTGGCCCCTTGAAGTTAGGCAGTTATTAATTTGCTTTTGCTATTGAATTCTGAGCAGAAGTGAGGCACATGAAGCTTCAGGAAAAAGCTCTATAAGTTAGGGCAAGATTTGCCCTGCTCCTTTTCCCCTGCATTGATAATCACAGAAGCATGGTGAAGGAGGAGCCTCTTTTATACTTCCTGCTGTGGTTTGGGTGTGGGTCGCATGCCAGAAGTTTGGCCCCAAGTGTGGCAATGCTGAGAAGTGATGGAACTTTTAAAAGGAGGGGCCTAGTGGGAAGTAATTAGGTCACTGGGTAAATCACCTTCAGAAGAGACTAATGCTCACCTCCCAGGAGTGGGTGAGGTCTCTCACAACTTGATTAGTTACCCTGAGAATGGGTTGTTGTAAAACAAGACTACCCCACGTGTTTGGCTCCTTCTGCACTGCCACACTGGCCACTCTTGTATGCACTTCCTCCTTATGATGCCATCTGCCACAGGATGATGTACGATGAGATGAGGGTCTTGTTGGATGTGGCCACTGAACTGAGACATTCTACCTCCAAAACCATGAGCCAAAATGAACCTCTTGAGGACTATTACATATGACTCTACTATATATCAATGTTTCCTAGAAAATACTGATTTGGATCTATACCCTTCAATCCATAATTTTTTCCACAAGGACCACTAGAGACCTTTACTTTGTAGCAACAAAAGACTAAAGTGGGAATTGAAAAAGAGGCAACAATCAAGAGAAATTGAAATCCACATTTATTTGATGAGAAATATATACACAAAGGTTAAAACACTTAGTGAAATTTTTGAATTCACAGGTTACTTCCAGCATATAAAGAATATCCAGTAATTTTACACAAGAAATGTTACAGTAATCAGTCCACATTGTAAGAAAGTATAGAAACCTAAAGGCAAAAATGAAAGACCTCATCTACCCAAAATGTGCTTTGCCAGCAAGGTATTTCCTAGTTCCACTTATAAGAAACAACCCCAAAATTAGTTGAACTTTTTATCTTTTGCATTAATTAGTCTTTAAATACAATGTGCTATAGATGCTCTACACCACATGGCTTTAGATCACTGGGGATTGTGAGTGTTAGGGAAACAATTATTCTCATCTTTCATTCTGGATATATGTAAGACTCTTCATGGATAATCCTGCCAAAAGGCCAGTTTTCTTTCAGTAAGTCTTTCATCCTGCATTTGAAGAAACCACATTTTCCCAGAAAAATGTGCCCATCTACCATATCCCCTCATTCCACTCATCTGAAGAAGCCATTGCAAATTAATGGGCTTTATGCCCTCATGATCTTGGGCTTCAACCCCTCGAGAAAAACAGAAGGGCACTCAGTGTTTCCTATAGCACATTGCTACTTCTTCTCTGTCCCTGGAGACCTCTAGACATTGCATTTAGTGTTAATTAGACAGAGTGTGTGGTTTTGGAGGCAAGCGTATAATTGCATTTGTTAATCTCATCTTCGGTCACTTCCAAACATACACACAGAGCACGTGGGTAGAGGAGGTCACATTCCCTTCACATATATGGGATCTGTGCTTCAGCAGTTGCCCCTGGCAACCCCCAAAATTGTACACTGACTGTTCCTGTGCTTCTAGTGCTCAATCTTTCTATAGCAACTGTGCCATTTCTTGCCAGAACTGTGCTTCTGTGGGGTTTCACCTGCATGGCAGTTAGTCAGTAAATATTTTTCCCATTCTGACTCAAGAAACCAAATGGGACAAGGCTCTTCAGAGCTTTCAGCATCAGGATGAATATCTGGCAACCAGAGAGGCTGATCCTTCCCTAAAGACGTGATGCTAACATGCACAAGAGAAGGCCAATGTTTGGATCTCTGAGTTCCATCCACCAAGCAAAGGACTTGAGATGAATATCCTTACTCTACAGCTACCTAAGCCTAGATCACCAAAAGCTCCACAGTTATATTCACCAAGTATTACATAGACATCGAATGGCCTTTCACTAAGAACCAGGACACACATCCAACCCATCCCTGCTCTGAGTTGTGTATTTACAAAGGTGCTGGACACATACACATACATACATTCAAACAATCAGTACAACAGATTCATAGATAAGTTCTTCACTGATATATATCTCCAAATCACATTATGAAGGAGTAGAAATGATTCACTGCTAGGTATCTAAGAAGAAAAAGAAGGATTTCCAAAACACCAATCAACATGTCTATTGCATCTAGATGAACAGCCAAAAGTAACATTTAAATTAAATTACAATACATCTATACACCATTTCACTGGAATTACACAGAGATACCTACATTATAGCTAAACAAAGTGCATAGGCACTGTTCTTCATGCGTGGACCAAGTGTCAGTGTGTGTACACAAGAACTTCATGCTTTGACACTAGCTGCACTTAAAACCAGACACAAACGTAGCCATTTGAGGGCAAATCTAATCTGTTTGCTTAATGAGGAGCAGGCTCAAATACATACTAGTACACTCGCTCTATAACTGACCACAGTTTAAAACATGGTAAAAACACTAGTCCTACCACCATATCAGAAAATGTGTTTGGCGGAGGAAAGACACCTCGTCTTTTCAGTGGTTATTGATTTACCTGTCGGGAAGGTTACATAGTTTGTTATTCACCTGAGGACAAAAACTACCTGGGCATCTTAAGCAATTTCAGTGTGACTCTAAACTCCCACCTCCAGTCCTCAGTGATACAGTATTGCTTCACAACCACTATGAATTTTTTATTTAAAAAATATA
>RJWT010017975.1:0-19081 GCA_004365215.1 Cuniculus paca
ATCTGCCTCCAAAGAGAGGCTCACAGAGAAAACGACTATAAAACTGCTGCTTAAACAAAACTGATAGTACATCTGTGAGCTGACTTTACTCTGAGTGGCCTCTCAGCTCAGTCTGATGTTCCAGTGGGGAAACCTAGCACCCTGCAGCTGACTTTTTCAGAGAACCTAACATGCATGAAGAGTGACTCTTTCCCCCACAGTGCAGGCGCATTCTGCTTCATCTGCCCCCTGCTCATGGAAATGGGATGGAAGCATGAATGCTGAGTGGCTGAAAGTATAGACTTCATTAGTGGAAAAGCTACAACAAGGAACCTGTTATGGCTTGTGTCTAGATGTCCCCCGAAAGCCTTGTGCAGTCATAGGTGGGGATTTTCAGGGGTAGCTGGATCTGGAGTGTGTGAGGCTGAGACCACAGGTGTGCGATTGCTAAATTAGTCCAGTGATACGTTTAGCATAGTTCTGGAAAGGATTAAGGGTACCCCCACCCTGGGTGTGAGTGAGGCCCAGTATCCTGGATAATATATAAGGAAGAGAAAGAGGGTCAGTGTGGTTGCTTGTTACTTGTTGCTTATAGCTTGCTGCTTTCTTCCCTCTGCCTGCCATGAACTGTTTCTCCTTTGTGATGTCCCTCTGCCATGCCCCCTCACTAGGAGCCAGCCAACTATGAACTGAATCCTCTACAAACTGTGAGCTACAATAACCTTTCCTCCTTTAACTTTGGACATTGGGTATTTTGTCTCAGCAATGAGAAAAGTAAAACAAACAGCAACCTAAGGTCTGGCACCCTGGTACACAGGCTCAGCCACCAACAGCTTTCTGCTGGGCCACAGGCATTGTTATAGGAATGTATGGGCCACTCAGCTTTCAGTTTCTGCACTGACCCTGAAGATGGTCAAGGTTCATGGACCCTCATGAGGTGAAGTAAAACTTGATTCCAATTTTCAAACAAATTTCGTCTGAGTTCTATAGCAACCTGGGTGTGTCATAATGTGGTGAAACAATGAAATATATTAATACAAGTTTGAAATTGTTATTCTTGGTCTAGTGGGGTGATATTAATTTTTGTTAAATGAAAGGAAAGAAGTAGTGTTGTCACTATTTTCTTAACACTTTCTACCTGCAGTTAAACTGGATTCTCAATTTGATTGGCTTGAGAGCCACCTAGGTGATTAGGAAAGCTCATTTCTGGGTATGTCTGGGTAAGTCATGGAGGTGCGACCTTGGGGTCTATATCTGGTTCCTGGGCCCTTCCTTTCTGGCACTGTTTCCCTGCTCTGCCTCCCAGTTGCCATGAACTAATGAGTTTTGCTCCACCTCACCCTTGCACTATCACGTTCCTATCTTGGAGTCAAATGACCATGGACTGAAGCCCCTGAAATCATGAGCCAAATAAACCTCTCCTTTAAATTTTGGGTGTTGAGTATTTTGTCCAGCAAAAGAAAAGCTGATAATGTAGTAGGTCCAAAGGAGGCTCTGGTACCTGTTAGCAGCTGCATTTTTATGGCAGCCATGGGCTCACCCTGAGCCAGCTATGCTCTCATTTGGTGCCTTTCAGATCCAGAGTTCACTGTCTCCTGAATCTACTTTCCTCTTCTTCCTCCTAGTAATATATTTCCATTTACCAAGTTTAAGCAGAGCCTATGCTCACTCATAGAAATAAAATGTCATAAGCACCTTGCCTCTAGGTATGGGCACATGACTAAGTTTCTGCCAAAGGAATAGGAGTTGAAGCCACGGAAATCACCAGTTGTGAACTCTTCTTTATCTTCATTCACTGAGGCTATATCAGTACAGGGCTGCTGTTCTAGATTTGATCAGGCAAACAAAAGTACTATCCAACAGGATAGCAGAATAAGGAAACTGAAGGGACCTGGACCTCTGGGTGCCTTTCTAGGTTACTGCTACAAGCCTAGACTTGTCAATTATGTCCAGATTGTGATGTAAGAAGATAAAAGCACTTATCAGATCTATGCTATGACATTTGGAGTGTTTTTTGTTATAGCAGTTGAACCTACATTCTGACTGACACTTCAGTGTATTTGCAAAATGCTGTCTGAAATACAGTATGACTATGACACCAGAAAAATTTAATTGAACAGTTCTTTAAAATATTAGCTCTAAATATATATATATATTTATTGTATCTAATATACATCTATCTAATATATATATTAGATCTAATATATCTAATATAGATCTAATATATATTAGATCTGAGACCAGGACATTGAACACCAACGTTTTCAATCACAAATGAACTCAAAGGCCATGAGTGTTGTTTTCATAGTCTTCACAGTTCACCAAGCAGTTGTCAATCTCATGAGCCACTGAGTGCATGGAAAAACCTTTCATGGTGGGAGACAGGAAGGAGGGCTGAGGAAAGGGGAAAGACTGAATAGTGCTCAGAAAAGTTGATTCACTCAAAGCCAGCAAGTGTGAGAGTCAAAATCTGGTTCCCATTCAGCTGTTGTCAAACCTCCTCAAACGTGAAGAATGAAAAGGAATAAAAGGAGATGGCCACCTCATACGGTTATGACCCTTGGACTTGTGAGTACCTTACATTCATGACTAAGCTATAATGACTCAAAAGGAAAACAATGTTGAGCAGGTAAAAGGACACTGTATTTTTTCTTGTAAAATCTTGATGGATGCTACCTTTCTCATCTCTGCTTTCATCTGCTTCAGGGTGGAGACCCAGAACTGGTGCCTGATTTTCCTAGAGTCCCTGGGACATAATGCCATTCCACACAATCGCAAATCTCAGTCTAGTTCCTAGGACTGTCATTCCCACTGTGGTCTTGATGGTCCTCCAAGGGGACAGGCTTGACTTCAAAGAACTAAAATATGGAGTGAGACAGTCACTGAGACGGTCATCAAGAGGCCAACTGTCAATAGGGCTGGAATTTCAGATCAAGTTCTAGTCTCCCCAGGCTGTACTGATGCAGGAAAAGACAGAAATTATGTAAAGCCACAAATGCAGTGAAGAAGCGTAAAATAAAGTGGGCGTGAGTACAGAGAATGGTACTGGAGGTGGCTATTCTATATCGGAGGTCAGGGGAGGCCCCTCTGGAAAGAACACTGCAGACGATTCATCTGGAGGAGGAGGAGTGAGCTGTGCAAGGCAGGAGAGATGTGTTGAGGGTCAGGAATCAGCAAGAAAAAATCATTACAGGTAGACGTGGGCCACGAGAACTGTCAGGGAACCATGGAGGAAAAAGCTCTCGAGTAACTTCGAATGCTCTGAGGGTTCCTGGGCTGGCCTGCCTGAAGCTTTCTTTGCACAAACGTCACCTCCTGGGTGAGGGCCATCCTGCCACCTCCTTTCAAATGGCGAACACAAGGCAGAGGGACAGGATCATTGGTTTAGGACTGGGACCCCTGAAAGGACACCTGGTTCAGCTGATGACAGAAATCAAATGTCACAGCATTTCAGGAGTGAGTCAGGTAGCTGTGGCTTCCAAGTCGTTAACCAGCATTTCCTATAATTGTCCTGGAAGATTGAGGAGACCAAAATAAAATGCCAGCATTCTCAGATACACCCCTAATGATTGGGTGTGGACAGTGTTTTGCTTTTAATTTTTTGAAAGGAATATAGATAATATATTTGCAAAATTCAAAATCCTAAATATACAAAATGATAGTCAGAAAAAAAATTCCTCCTGTCTTTCTCACATTCAACTCCCGACTCCCTCCCCTGAAAACCATAAAGTTTGTCAGTATCAGCGCATCTTTTCAAAGTTATTTTATAAGTGTCAATCAAAGATGTTTATATTTACCTCTACTTTACCAAAATGATAGCATACTATATGTACTGCTCTTTGCTTTTTTTCTTTCAAATATCTTCAAGATATCCTCTCTCAGTTTCTTCCTTTCTCTTGACAGCAGCACAGTTAGTAATCTCTTTGGGTGTGCTATTATGTTTTATTTAAGCAGTTTCCTTTTTGATGCACATGTGGGCCATTTCTAATCCTTTGCCGTTAAAAACAGTACTTGCAGCAAATAATCTTGTACCAGGTCATTTCGAAGTGGGTAAAATCCTGTGGGATTGCTGTATGAGAGGTACAAGCATTCTCAGTTTTGATACTGTGACAAACTAGTCTTCCTAAAGACCCTGTGTGAGTGTGTGCATGGAATGATGTTAGCCTTCCTGGGCAGAGAAACTAACACTACTGAAATACAACTATTTTAGCACAAAACCCACCATTTCAGCATTCAGGGCATGGCAAATGGTTGGAGCCTAATGAGTGTTCAGGAGGTAAGTAAACAGCAGCGCAAACGGATGAGTGGATGGGAAGGTGAAGAGATGGATGTGCAAACCAGGGATGAAATTCAAGACAACTCAAGCACTTCCTTCATCCAGAAAGCTACAGTCAATGCTGTCTTCTCTCCCTTTTGTTCTCAGGGACACATTGTTCTCTGTTTCATATGTGTCCCTTTCGTGTTCTCAAATTCAAGAAAATTCCTGGAGGGTCAGAATGACAGAGAATAACACTAAAGACCCCAATGTAACATTGAGTCCCAACTCCACCATTTGCCAGAATAAGACACAGGACAAATTATCAATCGACCTGGCACAGGTTGCCTTGGATGGCAATGTGGGTGATCACGCTTATACTTATCTACTCTCTGGGTGGTGAGGAGAGAATGGGACACATTCATGTGAGTACTGAGCTTAGAACCTGTTCCTGGTCAGTATCAAGGTCTCACCAAATTCACTGCTCACTGCGATCCTATTTCTATTGCACCTTCTCACTTAGATTAACAGTGGGTACACGAGAGGTATTCTGCTAATATTTTACCACTGATCCTATATACTTCAATAATCAATTTTAGTTGGACAATGTATGCATATTGCTCATGATTTCTGTTGAATGGCTAAGACTTTATCTACCTAGTTGAGATCAATGCAAGCTTTGAGCAAATGTACAATAATTTATTCAGAATATCATCTCATTCTAGCCACTTGGAGCCAAGATCATAGCAAAGTCCATGCTGTGACCCCCATTGAGGCTTCATTTTCCGGGAGGCAGCACAACACATGGAGTCCCTATTCTGGGGAGCTGATGGCATAAAATGACTTTGCTTTGAAAGTTGCAAAGGCAAATTATCCAAATTGTCTGATGACCCTTCCCACACATACTTGGCCCTTTGCTCCGCTCTCCAGTTCATTCATTTCAACTCCGAGGCTTTTACCTAAATGGTCTGAATTTCCTCTCTTGAATATTCCTTTAATCAGACCCACCCTCCTCCTCACCTCCTTGATCTTTCCTTTCAAATCTAGTTGCTAATGATGTGTGCATGTGCCAGACTTGAACAAATGTTGAGCTGCAAACTACTGCGCGCCTGTTAATTCCATCTTCAGCTTGAGCAGGCGGGGATCCTTGAGTGCTAGCAGATGCTGCTTCCCCAGGGCCTCTGCGCCAGCCACCAGCTTTGTTGATGAGGAAGGAGGGGAAGTTTTCTCCTTGACTTCCATTTGGATATAATTTATTGTGTTCAGAAAGAAAAGTGGAAAGACGAAAGGTACCGAGAGGCGATAACACAAATGAATTGTGCTGACTGACACTTGGGTTGTAGCTTCCAAGGACTATGGTTTTAAGGCAATAAGTGATTGCAGTGGGGAAGGGAAATCCTCCACAACCATGCAAAGCGGACCCCTCTACATGGCTCAGGTGACTGATGGAGTTCCCTGGGGAGTCCCAATAATCCCAAGAAAGAGAATAATACAATAAGTCATGACATATAAGAGTAAGGATGCCGCAAACACATGGCGTGAATTTGAATCCAGGCTGTATGCTTGAGCAGGTTACTTAATGACTCTGCACTTCATTTCCACGAGTGTCAGATGGGAATTCTGGAAATTCTGGAAAGGCCTGATTTGCAGGGTTGTTGGGAGGATGCAGAGTTACTTGTTTTTTAAGTCCACCTGAGTCTCTGACTCGTCGCTCTTTTCTTTATTTAGGTTTATGTGGGTGCTGTCTGCTTTGTTTACTTGTTTACATTTGTAGTGAGGTAAAGGAAAGAGATTAAGTGCTGGAAACTGATCTTCCAAACTGTTCATAGTGGTTGTCCAAAGTAATCGGACCATGAAGGACTGGTTTTCTTCCTTCTACCTTGGGATTATGTTTTTCCTGATATCAAAAGTCTCCCTTATATTTGGGTTGAGTCAAGCACTAGGTACCAATTACAGCTCGATTTGTGTATGTGTGCACTTTCCAATTTAGCATGGTGAGCATCACCTTATCAATCATTAAACAATAAGCTACATCTCAGTGATTATGTCCACACTTCGATTGTTTAAGTGATCAGGAACTTTTATTTGCTGCTTTAGCTCTCAGTTATTTGTTTTATCTCCAGATATGAGAGAGTTAAAAGATTCTTCCTCCCCCAATGAAGAAATTAACAGCAAGGGCCAGGGTTTTAGCTCAGTGGTTAAAGCGCTTGCTTGGTGAGCCCCAAAGTTGTGAGTTCGATCCCCGGTACCAAAAAAAAAAAAAAAGAAAAGAAAAGAAATTAACAGCAAACTGGCTACAATTTTTTAGAATAATTACAAGTGAGAACAATGACCAAATAAACCCCATAGTCATTAAAATGGTTGATTGAGCTGTACTGCATTTCTCTGTAGGTCTGACCACATCACACAGACTAGCACATGCCAGCCCCACTTCATCATGGGAGCCCAGAAAAGAGCCACCCTGGAGTGATTCTGGAAGCACAGGCCTAGAGAGGATATCTGAGGACCACCTTCTTATGAATAGTCCCAAGGCTGTAGAGATTATTTTATCACATAGCAAGAGACACAGAGCACTTGTGTGTCTCTTCTATTTTTTCTTTGTCTTACAAATTCTGAAACCAATTGTGTACATATGTGTTGATTTCCAATGGAACATATAAAATAGATGTTTGGACCAAGACCAGCTGGTATTAGACCTCCTGCTTATTAAAGAGTCGATACTGAACTGAGGCATTTGCTTGACCTATGAAACATCTACACCCATGCAGCAAGAAAATTTCATAGGAGCAGTTTGTTATCCACTTACTATAGTACTTGCAAGATAAAGGTGAATATATTTCATAAACCATTTAAGAGTAAAGTCAAAATAAATAACCAACAAAAGCAACAGCATCTCTCCTATATAAAAATGAGTTGCTTACCTTTCAGGTGGCTTTGTGAGTTCCTTATGAATCAGGCACTTCTATTATCAGGGTGTGACCTGAATCAGGGGTTAATTCCAAGTTACCTTGCAGCTATAGAGATCACTTCTCCTGCAACCACACTACTCAAAGTTTTATTTATCGTGCCCAGTTTCCTGCTCACCTGAAATCCGTTAGGAAGAGATTACAGGCTTAATAGTTTGGATTTAAACGGGGAAAAAATAAAGGCAGTCCTACATCTTGGTAACTAGATTGAAGAAGGCAGCATTTTTTTCCTAAGGTAGTTGTTTGAACTCAAGAATTCAGTGGAGATAAAAGTCCTTGTCAATCAATCCACAGTCGATAAATCTTAGGCTTTTCATCAAAGATAGAGAATGGCAATGGGGGGAAGGTATATGTCCTCTCTTTACACTGACTCCCAATTTTGCAACTCATATAAACTTAAGGAGGAAAAATTGGAATTGTCCATAATGTGATAGAGCAGCTCATTAGTTGTGCATTAGCAAAATAATATTGGTCAACACCTCACAACTTGATGACTTAAGAAAGCAACAATGTGTACTTTCTCCGCTTAACTGTGTGAGGCTCCACTAATCTAATTGGCTGGTGGTTGGCTGGGGGCTGAACCTCAGCTAGGCTGACCTGACCATAACCCACATGTTCTCCTCTCCTCTAGCAGGCTGTCCCTTCCGGGTACACACGGTGCCTGGAAAGTGTTCTGTGAGTAAGAATTTCTGTATACACGGTCCCCAGAGTCCTCAACTCAAAACTGATGCTCTATAATTTCCATGGCATTCAATTGCCCAACGCATAGCATCACCTAGTTCGGATTTCATGAGTAGGAAAGAGCTACAAAGTTATGTGGCAAAGGGTATGGCTACAAAGAGGGGTGAAAAATTGGGGACACATTTGCTGTCAACCTAGCACAGACTTGAGAAATAATGGTATGTGAAATGAATAATACTAATCATGAAATATATAGCATGGATGTCATTGTTCTGACAGTATAAATCATAGGATTCTCATCAACACAAAAGAAAAACTCTCAAATTTGTAATTGACCATCTGAGAAGACGTCAGCTATGACCACAACAGATCTTGTTTCTGATCCATCCCTGGTCCCCAAAAATCTTTTCCCTCCGGAAGAAAATTCCCTTGATTCCTGATAACTCTGTGGAAGATGATTCTGTGTCTAAGGCCCCTCAGAATGAAATCTCGAAGCCCTGTGAGGGGCTTAAGAGGTACCAAGGTTATCAATTATTTCTCCAAGGAGCATACAGCAGGGAAATCCTTGTGGTTGCTTAGATGTTTTAACAAGGTCTCCTGTGATCCAGCTTTTTCTGACATAATCAAGTTTTGACAAAAAGGCATAAACATAACTTGGGTCATTATTGTATAGCTTGAAAAGCAACTTCTTTTCAATGCAACTCTTAAAAACATCCACATTCAAGATGGCATGCACACTGTAATTGCCACCGCATAGAAACAAGTACAGGAAAGCACAAAGATGAGCCAAGCGTACACAAAAGGGAACACAGTTACATTCAGACGATGAGATGGTTGTGTTTTTCTCATTTTTCAAAATGTTCTTTGATGCTGGGGTTATACTCTCTTACAATGAGCAGGGGGGAAACATAAATGAGTTGAAAGCAAAGATTAATGAGCATTTATCTTCCATAGTGTACACATGGTACAACAGCAAAAGCTCCGCATTGTCTTTTCATTTTATACTCCTCAAGGCTGACAATGAAATATTCAAATGCCAGGAAACACAAAAGCAGCTCAGAATTATATTTGAGGAAGAGTTATGTGACTCCACTATCATTACTTAATTCATATAAAGTGCCTGAAATAAGTGGTTTTATCTTCATCTTGTGATTTTTTTATTTAGTAGATCTCTATAAATGTGGCTAATGATGACAAGCCAGCAGGCCCATGTACTGAAGCACATCTAACAATGCAATCATGGTAATTTGAAAAAATAACAAAAGAATAATCATGGCTATATATTCAAGGGGTGGTTTTGAATACAGATGCAAAAATTTTGGTAAATGTTCACAATTAATGTATCTGAGGCCAAAAAAGAAAAACCTGGCTCAGTAGGAGACATTTTAACTTGGGGAATCAAATAATAAAATTAACTTAATGTAAGAGCAGAGAAAACATGTTTCATACTTTGTTTTCTAGAGTTGAGTGGGAAGCTTTTAATCTTAATCAGAGACTTGATAAAAGATGCAGCACAATCTAAGTCAGAAAAGTAGTTTTTGCTCTTAAATCTTGTTGGTAGGTGTTAAGCAGTGAATCAATGATTCTGACCTATTCTTAGATCCCACCCTGCCTCATACTTCCATACCCAGACAAATAACCACAGTAAGAACATTTTAGATCCATGCCATGCTGATTCTTTTCAAATTATTTTACATGCATTTTCTCATTTAAGATTCTTCTAACTCAGTGAACCAAATAACAAAGACATTATCATCCTCATTTTACAAATTAAAAATGAAGGCACAAAGAGATGCAAGTAACCGGTTCAAGGACGTAGAATTGCTAAGAGGCAGGGCAACAGAAAAGCAGAACGCTTGAAGATACTGCCTATTAGTTAAGAAAAAATGTACAAGATGACACACTTGTTAAAGAAAAATCAAAAACACCAAAGGATAAAGAACACTATTTAAAGTGCCTCCAAGTCCATGTATCAGAGACCTTGGTGTTGTTCTTTCCAGTTATAACAATCTGGTTTCATATTTCACTGAGCAAATGGAAACAGTGAGAAGAGAATGCCCACTCCCCACAGTCAGCCAAATCCACTGACTCTGTGAGCCTGTGCCTGTGAACTCTGCCTTCCCTTCCAGCACACAAGATAAACCGACTGTGTTCCTATTACTCTGTGCTCCATCCCATTCGCTATGGGAAGACTCAGTCTGCAATTAACTTCTTATCGTGGTTGCCCCATGCCAGATCATTTCCTTCAGGAAGCAAATGCATTACTCTTCAACTTCCCAGAACAAAGGAATGAATAATGCATAAACCTTTCTGTCCCCTATGTTCTTCTCCCCCATGTCAGCCTCATTTCTCTGTTCTCTTTTAAGGCATAGAGTTATTGAGAGTCTTATGGTCCTGTTGTGTCTTGCACATCCTCCAAGTAGGCCTGGATCCCTGTTACTCCACTATAACTGCCTTTGCAAGACCAGTGACTTCCACTGGACAGTTTCTAAATCCACTGGACAGTCCTTGGTCATTTTTAGTCTTGCCACAGCATTTGATGCCATTAGTCACAGGAAAGACATTCTTCCCTTGGCATCCAGGACACCATTCACCTTTGAAGCTTGTTGGTTATGGTTTGGACATTCAGCATCCCACAAAGACCCATGTGTTGAGGGCTTACTTTACCAGACAGAGAACAAGACACTGCAGGACACATAATTTATAGTATTATTTTGCAACAGTCACTGTTACAGTCAGGGGTTGCAAGAAGAACAATTACATACAGGACACCTAATTTATAGTATTATTTATAATGGTCACCCAACGAGTCAAATAAAGAGAAAGTGCAGGAAATCTGTCCACAACACTAAAGACCTAGAAAATCCAGCTGAGGGCCTGGACCCCATAGCAATAACCTGCATGAGTTCAGCTGAAGACCTAGAGTCCATGACAATGACTCATGCAAGGCTGTTTCATGGATCTGCACTGAGAAGGCTCAAAGGTCAGTGGTGGAAGGTAGAAAGTCTATGCGAGTGGGCTGAAGGATCTGTATCAGTAGACTGAGGATTCTGCACTGGAGCCAAGAAGCACGCTCAAAATAAGGACCAGGGCTCCTCTGAAAAGTACAACAGCCATTCTCAGCGACAATGAGGCCCCAAACTCCTCTGATGATGAGAACAGCCAAGTTCGTATCAGGAAGCCAGCGTGACAAGCTTATCCTGGAGACTGAGCAGCACACCATCCTCCCCTCTGGAGCCAGGAAGCAATTCTCAAAGTAAGGACCAGAGCTCCCTCAAAGTGAACCACAGCCATTCTCAGCAACAACAAGGTCTTGAGCTTCTCTGATGATGAGAACAGCCAGGTTTGTATCAGGAAGGAAACTCAGCAAGCTCCTCCAGGAGAACCCACGGCAGCAGGAGAACCAACAGCACCAAACAATGACAACAACTCTTCCTCTCCAGGTCTCCTTGTTAGGCTGGAGACAATCCTCAGGTGGTCCATCTACACTCAGCACCATGCTGATTCAGTTCAGCTGGTGTTTAAACTGACCATCAGTTTTCGATCCACCACACTTGGGTACCACTGAGAGCTTGTAAAGGAGTCTTCTATGTCACCCAGGGCAAGGCATTTAACCACTTGAACCTTTGATCGTCTCATCTTCTATGTGGGGAAGGCACTACCTCACACACACAACTTTGGTAAGGTTAAGATGAAATAATACGAGAAAAGTACCTGGCAAGAAGTTGTTTTTAAGCAGTATTATTCTGTATCTCAATGAATTATTAATACTTCTTTTATTTGATGTGATGTCCAAAGTCTGATTGGAAGTGCATGCCACGGCTTGAACGTGTTATGCTAGAACTCGAAACACAAATTTCATGTATTGGAAACATAATCTCCAATTTCATATGTAAACGGTATTTGGGAGGAAGATATTAGGAGGTGAGCAGGTCATAGAAGTCCTACCCTAAACCAGGCATGGTGGCGCATGCCTCTAATCCCATAATCCCAGCGTTCGGGAGGCTGAGGCAGAAGGATCGTTGTAAGTTCGAGACCAGCTACAAAGTGAGCTCAAGGCCAGACTGAACTGCATAGAGATACCCTGTCTCAAAAAGACAAGAAAAAAAAAAAGTCCTATCCTCATGAAAGTGTTCGTTCTTTCACAGATGAATGAACTGTGGGCTGCTGAGGAAGCGACTTTGTTGGAAAAGCCAGTTCTCTCTGCATGCTTGCTGTGCCTTACTATTTAATGCCTTGTGTGTCTCAGGGCTCTGTAGAATCCCCATCAACAAAAAGATGCTGCCCCCTGAACTTGGACTTTACAGTCTCCAGAGGGTAAGAATTAAATGTCTTCTATCTATAAAGTACCCAGTCTGTGGTATTCAGTGATAGCAAGGGAAAATGGACTAAAACTTCAGAAAATTCAAGTCAAAGAGACTTCTCCTTTCTGTGATAGTGCCTGACCCCCTTGGACCAGAGGTGGCTACTTTAGTCCTCTGAGTGATAACCAGGCTTCCTGGGCCTACAGCCTCTCAAATGGAGAACCTCTTTTGGAGAAATCCACACACACTTCTGGTTTTCTGGGCTGTACTTCTACTAACAACAGTGGAATCGAAGCCAGGAAGTTTTTAACCGTTTGCAGAGTTATAACTGAAGTTCATATTACCATTTCTTTACATTTGTACTCAAATGTGCATGAGTTCAAAATGAATTCAAAATACTACTTGAATTCACATGGGGGATGCTTTACTCAATATTCATTAGGCTAGTCATTTATTGAGTTTATTTAGCACCTGCTATGTGCCAGGCACTGAGACAGACACTGCAGATTGATGTGAATGGGAAAGATGACCCTGCATTCAAGACACTTTCAGTCAATGACAGAGACAGACAAGAAATTATAGATGGTAAGCCAAAAAGTGACACAGAAATTACTGTATAATATAAAATTATGATTGAAGCACAAAGGAAGGAGGGGCTGAGTGTTTCTCTGGGAAGTCAGTGAAATGTAAAACTAAGGAATGACTAGTAAAAATAGTCCAACAAATTTGACAGGCTGTATTTTCCAAAACTGGCCACAGCCATGGGCCTGCCCCATGCATACCTCAAGATCCTGCCATTCCTTCCTTTGCCTCTGGATGGAGTTTTGGTGCCTTAACTAAGAGGGCACATTTGAAAAGATGTGGGACTTCTCAGGCAGATCATAAAAGACAATGCCACTTTTGATTAGCCTTTGTTAGGAGGTCACTCTGGGAACCCAGCTACATGGTGAGGACCCAGCTTCTGTGCTGGCTGAGTGAGCCACAGCAGGTTCCAGCAAGGGAGGAGAAGTGCCTTGGGCTGTGGGGGGTGCTCTAGCCCTCGATCGCCCATCCCAGGTGATGCTACACACAGCAAGCCTTCCCCCAGTCCCTGCAAACTGCAGCGTGTGAACGAGATAAAGGATTACAGTTGTTTTGCACCGCCACAGTTTGGGCTGCTCAGTTACACAGCAATAGATAATCAGAAGACCGTGTGTCAATCAGGGTGGTGGAGTGGAAGCAGGAAGAGCGTCGCCCAGCCAAAGGCATAAAAAGAAGCCAGTGTGACTGCGGGACAGTGGGCAGGGGACTGTGGTGAAAGGGGACAGGAGAGGTAGGGGAGGAGGCCAGGAGGGCTTTGGAGACAGGACTACCAAATAGCTGATCTGTGCTTGTCTGTCTGTACGGACTGCCAAACTACCAACTCCTGTGATTCCATCAATGGGGGGGCTCCAGCTCCAGCTCCCGTCGTGGGCTTCTTTTGTGATGCCCATCATCAGTCCTGCCCCTTTATTGCCCTTTGCTTAGGAGTGATAGCTGTTTCCTGAAGTCACTCGTATCCAGGCATCTAGGCAGGAAACTTTCTGCATTAAATCCCCCACGAGACACGTAGAGCAGCTTCTGTTTTCTTGACTGAATCCCCACAGTGGATGGAAAAACACTCACACACACTCACACGCACACACCCCACTGCTCGGGGCCAACTCTCAGAAGACCCTGGGACCCCTTCACATCACTTAAAAAGTGACATCTGACATCACCAGGGCCTTCTACAGCTCACTCTGGCACTGAGGCCAACATCTGCTCTCACTGTATGGTGCTTCTACGGTACAGGTGGGTAACTATTTTGACTGCCATCCCTCTCTTTATAGAACATTTAGATAATTTTAGACTTGCTTTTAAATTCAGTATAAGATCACTAGAAGTTTGTTACCTGGCATGATCAAACACACCTTGAAGGATTACTGCTCTGTGCTGCGTAGGTTTGAAAGTGAGCAAGAGTGAATCCTACAAGTTAGGAGGTTATTATGCTTGATCAGGGGAGAAATAGATAAGACTTAGACAAGGCTGAAGATAGGGAAATGAGACTACAGATTCTGGATGGATTTACAAGGTAGAATAGACTGTACATATGTGGGAACTGGCTCAATGTGTGGATGAAAACGAGGCAGCAAGAAGAACTCTTAAGTTTCTGGTGTGAGAAACTTGGGGCCTGGGTTTCGTTCACTGATGGGAAATCCTTTTCCTGTCCTCTCATTAGTTCTTGGTCTTATTAGTTCTCAGTTCTTACCCTGATTAATGAAAAGACTATTTTGATGGAGTGATTGATGAGGGTTTGCATACCTAGATCCCAAAGGATTGAGAGTAGAAAAAACTGAGAAGCTCGTTAATGACCAAAAGTAGACAGAAAGGGCAGTAGCAATAAGATGGACATGTAGGCACTCACAGAGGTGTTTTTTTTAAAACTGGAGAAAACTAGGACATATATTAGTGCAGGAAAACTAGCCTGATGGACAGGAACAGGGCATGGTTCATGGGACAGAATCTCTGCAAGGATGTGACAGAGTAGACTCAAAGCAGAGCAAGGGATGGGTCACGTGTGAAAGGACAGCCACTTTGCGTGCCACAAGACGAGGGAGAGCAGTCGAGCCCAGGCGCAGGAAGGTGTGTGGATGGCGGGTGTGGACATGCTCCTCCTGGAGGGCATCTACTTTCTGGCAGAATTTTATAGCTCAGCTATCAGCCCAGCATGAGCTGGGGTAGGAGGATCGGGTCAGAGGTTCACAGATCAGGCAGGCTAAACTGATTAGAAAGATACCGCATGATTAATGGGTAGCATGGAGATTATTTACCATTATTGCAGTGAACATATCTGAAATGATACCAATCTATGAGACTTTCTCCATAGTTGGGGAGAAGGCACAGAGAATTATGAGCAGAAAGGGCAGAACAGTGGTAGGAGGAGAGAGCTGTACTTGTAAGAGGAGTGCTGCAAGATGGAGACCTAAGCTCAGTGGGAGAGAGAGGAGACAAGGAGGGCAATCTGGTGGGATGGAGAGAGGCTGGTGTGGGAGCGGGCAGCAGGGTCCAGGGGCAGCTGTAATGCATGAGTCGTCACCAGGGGCCCACAAGGATGCGAGGCTGCAGCCGGAAAGCGGGGTTTTAGACTGGGAATTTCACATGGGGGTTAGGGTCTCGGCCCTGTGTGTTGGCCAACATTCACAGCCTCATTCCTGTGGTTATTAAATGCATTTTCAACTTAATTTTTCAGCTTTTGATGGGTTTGTTGGGGTGTAACCCCATTCTAAGTTGAAGAGAATCTGTAGAAATTGTTACCTATAAATGGCTAGATACCGATATGAACTTTCTGTAAGTAGGTAGCAATTTATACCTGGGGATACACATGAAGTTCTCAGCACATAGCAGATACTCCACAAATGTTAACCTATCACATACTTCCAATCGCCCTCCTCCCTCCACACTTAAGAAAATAAGAACCAGCTGATTTAAATGATAATCCTCCCTGCAGCACTCAGGCCTTAAGAATCTGTTCTCTCAGCCCTGGGAAGCCTCCTGAGCCGCGAGAAGACAGAACCCACAGTGTGTGCACCCTGGCCGCTTTGCTAGCATCACGCAGCTGCTCACAGATCTTTCATTCAGATAGTGCCGAGCCTGGCTGGCCAGCAGAGCAGACTGCAAATAGCCAGCTCTTTCATACAATCAAACGCCAAACAGAACGGTGGTGCTTTCTTGCCCTATGGGAAGTCTGCTCTTGACTTTATGACAACAAATAGATTTTTTTTAATGTGAATATCCATTTAGAACATACATAGATCTCCAGGTTTCGCCAGTGGATATCCAGATTGGCCTCGCTGTCTGTAATTTAGAAATGATACTGTTAATGAGCCACCCGGGCACTGCCACTAGGAGGCCACATGCTCTTGGAGAGGCACATCTGTTTCCCTCTTTCCATCTCTCCTGTTTCTGCACTGGTATCCTGTCAGGCTATGTAGCAGGCCCTGTGTGCTGGTTTGGGGCTCTGTATCTATGGTCACCATTTAGAGAAAGTGGTGAAAGTAAGTATCCTTCTCTTCTCCAACTTAAAAGAAAATTATTTCTTGCAAAAACAACATCATCAGAAGCAACATGACCAGACAGTTCACTGAAAGAAAAACTGACCTCTGAACTGAACATACTAAAAAAATCAAAATGTTTTCTTTTTTTGATATGCCCTTTTACCATTCCGAATTTGTGGAATACTTGTGCATGTAGCATTTAAAAACAAAAAAGGCAATGCCAAAGCCATGTGAGCTCCCAGACCTGTACTCTCCCACCCTCTTGCCTGACTCCTCACCCCAGATATATAGAAGTGAGCCGTGGGGAGCCTCCTCCTCCTACCCAGCCCACCTGCTGATGGCTCAATGAAGCCCCCAAACTCTCAATCAATTAGTGTTTTCTAACGTTGCCTACTGTGTGTTCAACTCTTTCCTAGACACCAAAGTGGTGGGGAGGAGGGATGTAGGAAAGAGATAGAAGGCCTGGGCCTTTCTTTCCAGGGGCGCTGCCATGGCAACGGTCAGGGGTCTGTAGAGGGGGTGGGAAAAGGGTGCCATTGCAGTGAGAAGCCAGGGCCCCACTCTGCCTCTTGCCCCATTTCATGCGTTCAGGGTGCAGCTGCCTCTTTGTGCTTTGTGAATGAAGCCGCTGATTGTGGTTTCTGGGGCAATTTCCCAAAAGTGTGTCATGAGAAAGAGGCAAGATGTTAATGTGCTAGACAGAAAAAATAATTCCATAACCAGATGAGTCGGGGACATGAGGGGTAAAGAAAAACAAACAGGCTTTTGCCTTCCGATCTCAAAGCATTTACACCACCCAAGGGCAGCGTGAGTCTTGGTGAGGGTGCTGAAGCTGGCGGTGTTCCCCAGGCCTGCCTGGTTGCCGAGAAGGATGCCTCGAGGATCCAGAGCCGGGTGACTCACTTTGGAAAATGTGGCTCCCGAAGATTCTCGCTCATGTGATTACACGACTGCACAAGAACCACCTAACAGATCCTCCCGGATATTTCTAAGTCGAAGGAAAACATTCTCTCTGCCTTCCTTCTAAGCCTGAAAAATGGTAGAATTGAAGGGAAACAAGATCTTGGGCCAGCAGTCACCCTGAGCAGAGAGGCCCAGAGGACAGCAAGAAGGAAAAGATCTAAAAAGAGGCACAATGTAAGAAGCCCCCTTCTCTGCTTCAGCACAATGTTTGCAAGGAGTCACTGAGCAAAGGCTGCTGCTGTGACCAAGACCGAGGGCAGCCTCCTAGCAGGAGGTTCTAAGTCTGTTTACTACATCCAAATTCACCATCTCGGGACCATCGGCCCACATTCCTTCTAGGAAAGACACCCTCCCCACATGCGCTCGTCTCTGACCCTGTCTCTTCTAAGAGAAGCCCAGGTACGGAACATTAGCTGTCCTGCAGCCCATCAGCCAGTGCTTACAAGGCTGCAGCGGGCTATTCCCTGGAATACTGGGGGATGAACAGAAAACATCACCTTAGCCTAAGGTGAAAATAATGGAATCCATATAAAACAACTAAAGTATTCCTTCCTCACCTGTGTAAATAACGTACCTTAAAATATTCATATAAATGAAAGCAAACCCAAACAAAAGACCAGATGATTAAAATGTGATTGTAGATAAAAGATAGATGTAATGCGGAAACTAAACCTTTTTAAGAGTAAACTTTAATTGGGGAAGACAAGATCCTGGGGTCTAGAAAAATGTTAACACTTCAATTTAATTTTTTTTTATTTTAAAGAGAAAAAACAAAACAATGACACAGTTTCCAAACCAGATAGTAGGAGAGCAACAATGGCTAATATGTTGCATATTGTTATCTTCAAAGTAGTTGCTCATATTACAAGATACAGGCATGAAAAATTGATCAAACAACATAAACACAAAACTTTTTCAGTGAACTAAAAGAAATTAGTAGTATAACTATCTTACCTATATATATATGTATATGTATATAAAATGTTTTCCCTTTCTTCTTTTCTCCTTTCCCCCATCCCAGTTTCTCTGCCCTTTTGAACAGTTTCTTCCCATTTTATATCTATTGTACATTTTGGATTGTATTATTCTTTCAACTTATTACAGTAGGGAGACAATATGATGTTTACACATGTGTATCTGATTTATTTCACTTATGAGCATGGTCTCAAGTTGTATCCATTTGCCTATAAAAATCTCAAGTTTATCTTTCTCTGTAGCTGAGTAATATTCCATTGTATAAAAATGCCACATCTTTTTTATCCATTTCTCAGTTGATGGGGATGTGAGTTGTTTCCAAGATTTGGTTATTACAATTTGTGCTGCTATAAACATGGGTGTACACATATCACTGCAGTATGATGTTTTTAATTCTTCTGGGAAAATACCCAGAAAGGGAAGAGCTGAGTCAAATGGGACCTCTAATTCTAACTTTCTGAGGAATCTCCATACTGACTTCCAGTGATTCTATCAGTCTACACTCCCATCAGTAGTGGAGCAAGGTTCCTTTTTCCCTGCAACTCTTCCAGCATTTGTCATTTGTTGATTTCTTGATGGTAGCCATTCTTTTTTCGGTGAAATGGAATCTCAGTATTGTTTTAGTTTGCATTTCTTGAATGACCAGTGGTGTTGAACATTTTTTCAAATATTTATTTGCAATGTGTATTTTTTCCTTTGAGATCTGTGTATTCATCTCAGATGTTCATTTTTGGACTGGGTCTTTGAATTTGGGGGATCTGATTTGTTTTCAATTTATGTGTTCTCGATAAAAGTCCTTTGTCTGAGGGACAATTGGCTAAATTTTTTTTCCCAGTCTGTGGGTGGTCTTTTCACTCCACTGGTGATTCCTTTGGGGGTACAAAAGCTTTTTAATAAAATGAG